>JARQOC010000011.1:76089543-76159309 GCA_033576535.1 Allobates femoralis
CTTTCAGAGTTCCTGAATTATGGAAATTAAAGGACAGTAGAAGGAATTTAGGACATTTCCTATTGCTGCGTCCCCCATGGCCCTGATCACTGTTGGGGGTCTCCACTCATAGTGGTATTGTGGTGGTGATGATGTTATTTTTTCATGTCTCACAGAAATATCAGATTTTAATGTGTGGAATTTTCCTTTAAACCTTGATGTGTATGTATCATGGTCGCAAAAAATTGTTAGGCTTTAATGATCATCATAAATAAGATATTTAATCCTGAAATAACTTTATTTCCTAGGTAAAAATACATTTTGTGTAATAATCAGTAATTACAGCTGCATGTGGTTTATTTAGAAGAACAGTTAATCTCGGGATAAACTCCTACCAGCTCATGACTTTTCTCATCTTCATTCACTCCTACATACTTTAGACCTTCTTTAAACTTTTGCTTCCCCAAATCATTGACACTTAAGCTTTGGGATTCATTACAATGTCTAGCAAAGTGAGCTGTCCAATTTCGCTCTGGTTTAGTAGCGTGCGGTTATGAGGAGCTGAGGACTATTGTTGTGCTGTGATGTGATCAAGATGGTGGTAGCACTTACAGAAGCCTGGCTATAACCTAATGAGTACCCTGGGGGCACAAGTCATAGGATAATGGGGGTGTCTCAGGCTGTGGTTCTGGCACTCACACTGAAAGTGTTACCACAGTATTATTAGCACAGACATTATATGGAATCATGGATCATTATGTATGTTATCTCTTGTCAATGTCAATAGAAATTGTTACATAAATAACACCAACTTACTGCTAGGTCTGTCCTAGCTAGTTTTACTAAGGCCTCTTGCACACTAGTTGCGGTGCTGCGGAGTTAATTGCGGCTGTCAGTGCAGAGTCTATTGCGGACGCTATTGCAGACTGCATTGCGGATCCCATTGCAGATACTCTCTGATGGTCATGTGGTTTCCCCCCTCCCCTCTTTTGGTCATGTGGCTGCCTCTGCTGAGGTCACTTCCTTCTTTTCCTGGTTTCCACGGACATCAGATTAAGGCCCCTTTCACATCAGCGTTTATTTGAAATTGCGGCAGATGCGGTGAAAAAACCGCTTCTGCCGCGATTACCGCATACCGGCTGCACTTGCGGCACGGTTGCGGCAAGCCCCATGCAATGTGTAGGCAGGCTTGCGGCAGGTGCGGCAAGTGCGGTTTTGGCACTTGCGGCAGGTGCGGCCGCGAAAAAAACGCGGCTGACCGTGTTTTTTTTCGCGGCCGCACCTGCCGCAAGTGCCAAAACTGCACTTGCCGCAAGCCCGCCTATACATTGTATGGGGCTTGCCGCAACCGTGCCGCAAGTGCAGCCGGTATGCGGTAATCGCGGCAGATGCGTTTTTTTCACCGCATCTGCCGCGATTTCAAATAAACGCTGATGTGGGGGGGGGGCTGGGGGCGGGGTTGGAGACGGGCTGCCGTCAGGGGCTGGGCGAGATTAATATATTAATATGTTTGCTCCGAACATTGCACCCGGTCTTATTTTCAGGGCGGAGGCATACTCACACAGGGGCATACACTCACAGGGGCGTACACTCACAGTACGGTGGCTCAGTGGTTAGCACTCTACACGGTGGCTCAGTGGTTAGCACTGTATATGGTGGCTAGTGGTTAGCACTGTGTATGGTGGCTCAGTGGTTAGCACTGTATACGGTTGCTCAGTGGGTAGCACTGTATACGGTGGCTCAGTGGTTAGCACTGTATAGTGGCTCAGTGGTTAGCACTGTATATGGTGGCTCAGTGGTTAGCACTGTATATGGTGGCTCAGTGGTTAGCACTGTATATGGTGACTCAGTGGTTAGCACTGTATATGGTGGCTCAGTGGTTAGCACTGTACGGTGGCTCAGTGGTTAGCAAAGTATGATGGCTCAGTTGTTTGCTGCACAGTATATGGTGGGCAGGTGGTTAAACCAGGATGAAGGCTGGAGGGGTGATGGCAGGAGGACGGAGGCTGGAGGGGTGAGGGCAGGAGGACGGAGGCTGGAGGCCCCCATCACAATCACAGCCAACTTTATCTTTATTTACATTACATTTATTTTATACTCCCTGTGATCCTCCCCGCTGCTGCTGTCTCTGCACACAAAGCCACACACACTGCATATAAAGCCGCACACAAAGCCGCACACACTGCACACACACTGCACACAAAGCCGCACACTGCATATAAAGCCGCACACAAAGCCGCACACACACTGCACACAAAGCCGCACACATTGCACACAGTCACACACGTTGCACATACATTACACACACATTGCACACACACTGCACACAAAGCCGCACACAAAGCCGCACACACTGCACACAAAGCTGCACACACTGCACACAAAGCCACACACACTGGACACAAAGCCGCACACACTGCACACAAAGCCACACACACTGCATATAAAGCCGCACACAAAGCCGCACACACACTGCACACAAAGCCGCACACTGCACACAAAGCCACACGCTGCATATAAAGCCGCACACACACTGCACACAAAGCCACACACATTGCACACACACATTGCACACAAAGCCACACACATTGCACACAAAGTCACACACATTGCACACAGTCACACACATTGCACACAGTCACACACATTGCACATACATTACACACACATTGCACACAAAGCCACACACACTGCACACACTGCATATAAAGCCGCACACACACTGCACACAAAGCCACACACATTGCACACACAATGTACACAAAGCCACACACATTGCACACAAAGTCACACACATTGCACACAAAGTCACACACATTGCACATACATTACACACACATTGCACACAAAGCCACACACATTGCACATACATTACACACACACTGCACACAAAGCCACACACATTGCACACACATTGCACACAAAGCCACACACATTGCACACAAAGTTACACACATTGCACATACATTACACACACATTGCACACAAAGCCACACACACTGCACACAGTCACACACATTGCACATACATTACACACACATTGCACACAAAGCCACACACATTGCACACACACACATTGCGCACACACACATTGCACACACAGCCACAGCACACAAAGCCCTGTTGCTGATGAGGGATAATGTTGCCCATACATGGATCGCGGGGTCAGCTCTGCAAGACCGCAAACGAAGGGGCGGGAGTGGTGTTAGCTGAGACACACTTCCTGTGAAGAAGCAGGAAACACCCGCCCCCACAGTGTGCTTAGTGCGGCTCCGCCGCAATTGAATTGCGCCCGTGCCGCAACCCATTCATTCCAATGGGATGCGGCAGTGCGGCGTCCGCACTGAAAATGGACATGCTGCGGACAGAATTCCGCACCGCAGCATGTCGCAATGCCGGCCGCAATGGCACACACTGCCATTGGGCCAGCATTGCCTGGTTTCATTGCGGAGTCCACATGCGGCAGCCGCATGCGGACTCCGCAATGCCGCGCCGCCAGTGTGGAGCCGGCCTAAGTGCCACATACAGTACAGAATAAGGCTAAGTAAAGTGTACTACATGCACAGCAAATGAAGATTGTAGAAATCCAAGAGTGGCAACCAGGGCTGTGGAGTCAGGAAGCCAAACATCTGACTCTGACTCCTCAATTTCCCTGAATCCGACTTAGACTCCACCAAAATGGACACCGAATCCGACTCCACAACTCTGACTCAACAACCAGCGCTGTGGAGTCAGTAAGCTAAACATCCAACTCCATGACTCCAACTCCACAACCATGGCTGTGAAGTCAGTGAGTCGAACATCCAACTCCTCAACTTCCCTGAATCCAACTCCATGACTCCAACTCCACAACCATGGCTGTGAAGTCAGTGAGCCAAACATCCAACTCTGACTCCAACTCAGACTTCTCAATTTCCCTGAATCCAACTTCGACTCCACTAAAATGGACACAGACTCTGACTCCATGACTCCAACTCCACAACCAGGGCTGTGAAGTCAGTAAGCCAAACATGGAACTCTGAGTCCTCAATTTTCCTGAATCCGACTCCACCAAAATGGACACCGACTCTGACTCCACAACTCTGACTCCACAACCTTTGGTGGCAAATTGCCCCGATGTTCACTCCTCATTAAAGCCAAATTCTCCTAATGGAGTATTTAAAAAATGTGCTTAAAAAGAAATTAAAATCTGTCACTTCCTTTCAGATCTGCTCCTTTTCTGGTTTTACTGGTTGCATGAAAGTAATCTATACTCATACATACCTATAAGCATTACATAGCAAAAAGTATGTGGACACCACAATATCAACTCCATAAGTGTTTTATTAAACAGCTACTTCCAAATTGTCAGGTAGAAACATGGAGCTGATTCCCTTTTTGCAGCTTTAACAGCCCCCATTCTCCTAGAAAGGGTTAACAGTAAATTTCACAACATGATTGCAGGGGTTCACATCTATTGCACTTCACAGAAGAGGGCCCTACCCCAGCTATTGTCAAATACGCACATGTTACTCTTGCCAGTACTTCTAAGTGTCAGTATTATTTTTTGGCTTATTGTTTTACAGAATTCAGGCTTACATGTTAACCCCTTCACGACAAGGACGTATGAGCCAAGTAACATAAAGAAAAAATAAAAAATGTTTTGAAAAAAACAAACACAAAACTTCAAATCATCCCCCTTTTGCCGCATTGCAAATAAAACTATTAAAAATTTAAAAAAAAAAAACACATATTTGGTATCGCCACATTCAGAAATGCCCAATCTATCAAAATATGAAATCAATTAATCAGATTGGTAAACCATGTAACAGAAAAAAGTCCACATGCCAAAATTAATCTTTTTTTGGAAACCACAACATTGCAATAAACTATCCAAAAATGATATCATTAGAAATGATAGCTCAAGAGACAAAAAGCCATCAAACAGCCCCAGAACCCGAAAAATAAGGGCACTACTGGGCACAGAAAATGGTGAATAAGTGAAATTCCTTTTCTTTAAAAGCTTCTGATTTTTTTTCACCACTTAGATAAAAGTAATCGTACACGTTTGGTATCTACAAACCCAAGGCATCATACTGACATATCAGTTTTACCATATAGTGAACATGGTGAATAAACAACTTCTAAAACAAATGTGTAATTGCCCTGTCTTTGCAGTCGACCTCATATGTCTTTATTGATGGAAAAAGAAAAAAAGTTATGGCTCTTGGAAGAAGGGGAGGAATAAATGGAAAATGAAACGAAAAATTGCCTGGGGTGAAGGGGTTAAATTAATTTTTAGTATTTGTTTTTTCAGCTTTCAATATCACTATACTGGCAATATAAACAGAAATCTTGCAATTTTAACATTGCCCACCAGGCCTTATGATAGATTGATACTTTTCAGTTCTGTACAGATGTCTTCTAAAAAGCCTAACTAGAGTATCATCACATAAATAAGAAAAAGATGACGTCTCTCCCTAACCTGCAATGTGAATAGGTGCTAGCTAAACATATAATGTAACAAAAAAAGATATAGAGATGGCCATTATTCTATACTTAGTATCTCATTCTTTCATACTTTCGTAGCTGTAATGCTATTCCATGTTCTATATCAGTGATGGCGAACCTATGGCACGCGTGCCCGCGGTGGCACGCAGAGCCGCCTCTGCTGGCACGCGGCCTCGCCACTACACTGCCGCTTTGATCTGCCGGCGTGCGCCACGTCGCCGGCAGATCAAAGCTGTGTCTGAGCAGAGGAGACATTTCTCCTCTCTCCGACACTCCTAGACCACCCTCCCGGCCAGCGTCATGTGACAGCGGTCACGTGACGTGCCCGGCATCACGTGACCGCCCTCAGCGCTGGATACACACAAGATGCAAGCTGCAGCAACGGAAGGAAGAAAGGTGAGTATGACACTTTTTTTTTTTTACCAGCAGCCAGGATGGGGCCATACAAGGAGGAGGAGGATGGGGCAATACAAGGAGGAGGAGGAGGATGGGGCCATACAAGGAGGAGGATGGGGCAATACAAGGAGGAGGAGGGTGGGGCAATACAAGGAGGAGGAGGGTGGGGCAATACAAGGAGGAGGAGGATGGGGCCATACAAGGAGGAGGAGGATGGGGCTATACAAGGAGGAGGAGAAGGATGGGGCCATACAAGGAGGAGGAGGATGGGGCAATACAAGGAGGAGGAGGATGGGGCAATACAAGGAGGAGGATGGGGCAATACGAGGAGGAGGATGGGGCAATACGAGGAGGAGGAGGATGGGGCAATACAAGGAGGAGGAGGGTGGGGCAATACAAGGAGGAGGAGGGTGGGGCAATACAAGGAGGAGGAGGGTGGGGCCATACAAGGAGGAGGAGGATGGGGCTATACAAGGAGGAGGAGGAGGATGGGGCCATACAAGGAGGAGGAGGATGGGGCAATACAAGGAGGAGGAGGATGGGGCAATACAAGGAGGAGGATGGGGCAATACGAGGAGGAGGAGGATGGGGCAATACAAGGAGGAGGAGGGTGGGGCAATACAAGGAGGAGGAGGGTGGGGCAATACAAGGAGGAGGAGGATGGGGCCATACAAGGAGGAGGAGGATGGGGCAATACAAGGAGGAGGGGGATGGGGCCATACAAGGAGGAGGAGGATGGGGCCATACAAGGAGAGGAGGATGGGGCAATACAAGGAGGAGGAGGATGGGGCAATACAAGGAGGAGGATGGGGCAATACGAGGAGGAGGATGGGGCAATACGAGGAGGAGGAGGATGGGGCAATACGAGGAGGAGGAGGATGGGGCAATACAAGGAGGAGGAGGGTGGGGCAATACAAGGAGGAGGAGGGTGGGGCAATACAAGGAGGAGGAGGATGGGGCCATACAAGGAGGAGGAGGATGGGGCAATACAAGGAGGAGGGGGATGGGGCCATACAAGGAGGAGGAGGATGGGGCCATACAAGGAGGAGGAGGATGGGGCAATACAAGGAGGAGGATGGGGTAATACAAGGAGGAGGATGGGGCAATACAAGGAGGATGATGGGCAATACAAGGAGGAGGAGGATGGGGCAATACAAGGAGGAGGAGGAGGATGGGGCAATACAAGGAGGAGGAGGAGGATGGGGCAATACATGGAGGATGAGGATGGGGCAATACAAGGAGGAGGAGGATGGGGCCATACAAGGAGGAGGAGGATGGGGCCATACAAGGAGGAGGAGGATGGGGCAATACAAGGAGGAGGAGGATGGGGCAATACTAGGAGGAAGAGGATGGGCAATACAAGGAGGAGGAGGATGGGGCAATACAAGGAGGAGGAGGATGGGGCAATACAAGGAGAAGGAGGATGGGGCCATACAAGGAGGAGGAGGATGGGGCAATACAAGGAGGAGGAGGAGGATGGGGCAATACAAGGGAGGAGGATGGGGCAATACAAGGAGGAGGAGGATGGGGCAATACAAGGAGGAGGATGATGGGGCAATACTAGGAGGAGGAGGATGGGGCACTACTAGGAGGAGGAGGATGGGGCAATACAAGGAGGAGGAGGATGGGGCAATACAAGGAGGAGGAGGATGGGGCAATACTAGGAGGAGGAGGATGGATGATGGGGCAATACAAGGAGGATGGATGGATGGGGCAATACTATGAGGAGGATGGATGGAGCAATACTAAGAGGAGGATGGATGGATGGGGCAATACTAGGAGGAGGATGGATGGATGGGGCAATACATAGAGGAGGCAGGATGGATGGGGCAATACTAAGAGGATGACGGATGGATGGGGCAATACTAATAGGGGGCAGGATGGGGCATATTATTATGTCATGGGGCAGGATGGGGCATATTGTTATGTGATGGGGCAGGATGGGGCAATACTAACAGGGAGCAGGATGGGGCATATTGTTATGTGATGGGGGCAGGATGGGGCACATTATTATGTGATGGGCTGATGGGACATATTATGTGATGGGGCTGATGGGGCATATTATTAAGTGATGCGGACAAGGATGGGGCAGATTACTATGTCATGGGGCAAGAATAGGGCAATACTACCAGGGGGCAAGTTGGGGCATATTACTATGTTATGGGGACAAGGGTGGTGCAATAATACCAAGGGACAAGGATGGGGCACATTACTGCTGGATGGGGCATATTACTACATAGGGACAAGGATGAGACACATTACTTACGGATAGGGCATATTACTACAAGGGGACAAGGATAGGGCATTACTGCAGGATGGGGAATATTTCTGCAAGAGGACAAGGATAGGGCATTACAACAGGATGGGGCATTACTACATGATGGGGCAGGATAGGGACATTACCACAAGGGGACAAGGATGGGACATTACCAAAGGGGACAAGGATGGGGCATACTACAAGGGGATAAGGATGAAGACATTACTACAAGAAGGGGGTCAGGATAGGAACATTACTGCCAGGAGAGGGTCAGGATGGATCATATAGCTAGGAGAGGATCAGAATGGAGCAAAAAGCTAGAAGGAGAGGATCAGGATGGAGAACATAGCTAGAAGGAGGTGGTCAGGATGGAGCACATAACTAAAAGGAGAGGGTCAGGATGGAGCACGTAACTACAAGGAGAGGGTCAGGATGGAGCTCGTAACTACAAGGAGAGGGTCAGGATGGAGCACGTAACTACAAGGTGAGGGTCAGGATGAAGCACATTACTACAAGAAGATGATCAGCATGGAGCACATTACTACAAGGAGAGGATCAGGATGAAGCACATTACTACAAGGAGAGGATCAGGATGGATCCCGTAACTAGAAGGAGAGGGTCAGGATGGACAACAGAGCTAGAAGGGGAAGGACAAGATGGAGCACAAAACTACAATGGAAAGGTCAGGATGGGAAACATTACTACACGGAGAGGGTCAGGATCGAGCACATAGCTACAAGGAGAGGGTCAGGATGGGACACATTACTGCAAGGAGAGGGTCATGATGGAGATATTACTACAAGATGAAGACCAAGATTTCAGTATGAAATCTGCTTGTATTCCATGATAAAATCTATCTCCTATCTGTCTAATATTCTGCATTTTTTCCATACAGATCAGTCCACCTGCTGTTTCTAGAAAGGGCAGTGGGAGCGGCTCAGCGTCAATGTGCAGTACACATGAGCTGTCTGACCACTGCCGAAGAGAAGAGAAGGCTGCAAAGGTAAGTTTAAAATCAATTAATTGTTAAAATAATTGAATTGATCATCAATGTTTCAGGACTACAAGCACTGCACAGGGAAGAGAGTTAGCATCTGCTGGCTCTCCCCCCTGTGCAGCGCTTGTGATTACCACTCCTGCTGTTATTTAGGTTATATTATCGTGTTGGCACTTTGCCATAAATAATTTTGTTTCAGGTTGCAGTTTGGGCACTCGGCCTCAGAAAGGTTCGCCATCACTGTTCTATATTCACGTTTCACTGTCTTTTTTGTTACGTTATATTATGTTCAGTTATGCACATGTTCACATTACAGGTTGGTGAGTGCCAGCAGTTTTTTCTTATTTATGTTACAGGATCATACCTTGTGTCAGTGTTCCCCTCCCCCAATAGTCTCTGCTGTTAGCTTTATTTGGCAGGCTCTTACTCGTCCAGACATTGCTACTTGCTAGGAGTTTGGATTTTCTATTGGCATTTAGTGCATCTTGCCCCTTATCAAAATAGTGTCTGCTGCTTGTTGTGATCCTCTTTCTCTACCTTTATAAACGTCAGCCTACCGTATAGCCATGCTTGAGTATTCAGTTGAATTCCTGGCTTCTTGCTTCCTGCGATCCTCAAGTGAACCTCCTCTGGCATTCCAGTATGGCTTTCTTGTGTCTGCAGTCCTTCTCCAGCTTCCACACCTGCTCAGTGCTTCTCCTGCAAACCTGTTTCTGTGCCATGTGTTTCAGACTCAGCTTCAACCTGCCCTGTAAAATGTAAGTCCTGTGTGCCTGTGAGCTGTGCAGCTTCCATGTTAGTTCTATGCAGTTATAGTTTTTCTGGACTTTTGCTGGACTTTGTGGGACCTTACTTAAATTACAGTGCCTACAAGTAGTATTCAACCCCCTGCATATTTAGCTGGTTGACACAAGCGGAATTAACTTGGCATTGTGACATTTGGACTGTAGATCAGCCTGGAAGTGGGAAATGCAGTGCCACAAAAAATTTTTTTGTTTTTGTTTTTGTTTTTTTTTTAAAGCGTTAAAAGTTAATTCAGAGGGTCATTTATTATTCAACCCCTCAAACCACCAGCATTAAGTTTGGTCCCCCTAAAGTATTAAGAAGTAGTTCAGGCACAAAGAACAATGAGCTTCACATGTGTGGATTAATTATCTCTTTTGCCAGCCTTTCTGACTATTTAAGACCCTCCCCAAACTTTTGAACAGCACTCATACATGGTCAACATGGGAAAGACAAAGGAGCATTCCAAGGCCATCAGAGACAAGATCGTGGAGGGTCACAAGGCTGGCAAGGGGTACAAAACCCTTTCCAAGGAGTTGGGCCTACCTGTCTCCACTGTTGGGAGCATCATCCGGAAGTGGAAGGCTTATGGAACTACTGTTAGCCTTCCACGGCCTGGACAGCCTTTGAAAATTTCCTCCCGTGCCGAGGCCAGGCTTGTCCAAAGAGTCAAGGACAACAAGGAGGAGCTCCGGGAAGATCTCATGGCAGTGGGGACATTGGTTTCAGTCAATACCATAAGTAGCGTACTCCACCGCAATGGTCTCCGTTCCAGACGAGCCCGTAAGGTACCTTTACTTTCAAAGCGTCATGTCAAGGCTCGTCTACAGTTTGCTCATGATCACTTGGAGGACTCTGAGACAGACTGGTTCAAGGTTCTATGGTCTGATGAGACCAAGATCGAGATCTTTGGTGCCAACCACACACGTGACGTTTGGAGACTGGATGGCACTGCATATGACCCCAAGAATACCATCCCTACAGTCAAGCATGGTGGTGGCAGCATCATGCTGTGGGGCTGTTTCTCAGCCAAGGGGCCTGGCTATCTGGTCCGCATCCATGGGAAGATGGATAACACGGCCTACCTGGAGATTTTGGCCAAGAACCTCCGCTTCTCCATCAAGGATCTTAAGGTGGGTCGTAATTTCATCTTCCAACATGACAATGACCCAAAGCACACAGCCAAGAAAACCAAGGCCTCGTTCAAGAGGGAAAAAATCAAGGTGATGGAGTGGCCTAGTCAGTCTCCTGACCTTAACCCAATTGAAAACTTGTGGAAGGAGCTCAAGATTAAAGTCCACATGAGACACCCAAAGAACCTAGATAACTTGGAGAAGATCTGCATGGAGGAGTGGGCCAAGATAACTCCAGAGACCTGTGCCGGCCTGATCAGGTCTTATAAAAGACGATTATTAGCTGTAATTGCAAACAAGGGTTATTCCACAAAATATTAAACCTAGGGGTTGAATAATAATTGACCCACACTTTTATGTTTAAAATTTATTAAAATTCAACTGAGCAACATAACTTTTTGGTTTGTAAGATTTATGCTTCTGTTAATAAATCCTACTCTCGTTTGCAGTTTGAAGGCTCTAACTTATTTGCATCTTATCAAACCACCTAAATCTGCAGGGGGTTGAATACTACTTGTAGGCACTGTATACTGTGCAGTTTCAAGAACAGGAATTGATCTTATGACTACCTTCCCAGGCTTTCCTGGGAGTTACCAAACTCATAAAACTGTTTCTGATCAGAATTCCTTTAAAGAGACTTTCCTGTTTGTTGCTATTTGATGAACTTGATCACTTGTGGCATCCCATGTTTATTAATTGTCACATATGTAAAATATAGACTTGTTCCCCTTTAAATTGGTTTCAGTGTGTTTCTGTGCTCCCATCTGCTAATAGATCCCTGAGTAATCCTACAGCACATTACACTACTGGGAAGACATAGAGATGGCCATTTTTATATGCTAAGTGTCTCATTTTTCATACTTCATTAGATATAATGCTATTCTATGTTCTACTGTATATTCATGTTTCCATGCCTTAGCATTGCAGAGTACAACTGTCTTTTTTTGTTTTACTATTGACACGCCCCAGGGTTGTAGGGTACCTGGTTCCGGGTATTGATTTACAGGGACATACATTTATAGATGCAGTACTAATTCCTACTAGTGTTAGTGCACTTAAACACAGTTTAGATATATAAATATAAGTAGCACTATTTAGTGACTAAATATGAAAAAAGAAAATTGCAGCTAAGCTAAAAGGAGTAAAAGAAGACACTTAACTTTATCAATGCGCATTAATAAACCACCCATTCACCACGTTGAGGTGTGTCTTTTCAACTGGGTCCCTAGATTCCTTCCTACCTATTTTCTGGCACAATTTGGATACATTTTATAGGCCTACATTCTCCATTGTTCACAGGTATCAGACAACCTATAAAATGTATCCAAATTGTGCCAGAAAATAGGTAGGAAGGGATCTAGGGACCCAGTTGACAAGACACACCTGAATGTGGTGACTGGGTGGTTTATTAATGCGCATTTATAAAGCTAAGTGTCTTCTTTAACCTTTTTAGCTTAGCTGCAATTTTATTTTTTCATATTTAGTCACTAAATAGTGCTACTTATATTTATATATTGATTTACAGGGGATGTCACGGGGCCTGTTTCCCGGTCCCTTGGCGCTGGTGGTCGCTGAAAAGAGTCAATAAAAATAAAGTAAAAGTGTTTCGTGACGCCACCTACAGCTCCGGTAGTGTTACCGGCGCTGCGGGACAGACCTCCGGGGTGATGTTGGAGCAGCAAGATGGTTTCGCTCCTTGCAGGTGGAGCGGGATCCCTGGGGCAGTAGTGGATGATGGGAGTTGTGGGATAAATAAAATAAAGGACAGCACCTCATCAGTTGATGAATTTCAATCCTCTTTATTGTCCATCCATATTAGCGACATTTCAACCCACAGAGAGGTCTTTATCAAGCTCACTGTGGGTCAAAACGTCGCTGATATGGACGGACAATAAAAAGGATTGAAATTCATCAACTGGTGAGGTGCTGTCCTTTATTTTCTTTGGCGTTATGGTCCGGGTGAATCTCCTTGGAGTGACTTGCACCTTACAGAGCGGGTAAGAAGATAAAACCCAATTTTAACCACTGGTGCTGTGTCCCTTGTGTGTAGGGAGTTGTGGGATAGTCTTTATTTACACAGGATCAAAAAGTCCTGGCTACTCTGTGTGGTGGTGCCATGGGGGAATAAAGTGTTCAGTATAAAAAAAACCTCAGCACTCAGTAAGTAATTAATGCAGTAAGTGAAAAACACACAAAGCGATGAATACTGGTTGTCTGTATTTTTATTATCTTGCAGTATTGTGCACAAAGGCCATATATCAGTTTAGTGTAACGCTTCGGCGTATTTCTCCTTCATCAGACAAACTGAAGTTTCTGAATAAATGAACAATGACAATAACAAAAAGTCATAAACGATACATAAAGATATTAGTCCATACATATCCTGCTGTAAGAAAAATATACAGTAACCTATTGTGAAATATCTTTCTACGATAATGTCCACATGTTTAATACAAATGTAATACCGTAAATAACAAAAACTCGTATCTATATGGATTGTGCTTAAAAGGAAATGAAGACTGCATACAAGTAGCTGGCTGGGAACCAGTGAGAATAGTCTGTGTGATGAAACAGCCAATTACATTATAGTTGATATTACATCATAATTGATATTACATCATAATTGATATTACATCATAGTGGTTATTCTTCAAGGAATTCTACATTTACTAGCTGCAAAAGTATAAAGTAAGAAAAAAGAGAGAACAAAGAGAACAAGAGCAAAGGGAAGCTGGAAAGGGGGGTGTAGCAAAAGAAATAGGGGGTAAGAAAAAGGGAATTGAAGAGAAGGGAGAGAGAGACATTGGCTTACCAAAGAAGAGTGTGGCAAGAGCAATGCCTGGGGCAATTCTGTCATCCATCAGGGGATTTCTGTGCCTCAAATACTGGATAGGTCTAATGAGCCCGTATAGTTCTAACTGTTGGGTGAGATATCATGTGTAAAATACTGTGCTATATATCGTGCCCCAACCACCATGACATGTATAGAGAGATTCAATGTTATGTTGTTACCTTGGCATATATGCTATACTTAGGAAGGAAAATATATAAGGAGACACCCAAGTATAGATCGATATGGTGAAAGAGCTACAGCTATCAGGTGACTAGATGCAGAGATAAGGAATAATAAGTACTCATAGTGTATTAGTAGTAAGATAAACCATACTTATAAGGTAATAGTTCACGACTATACGGCACGTACTGGTAAACCCATTTCAGGGGAACCTAAGGGTTAAATATGAAAAGTGCTACTGCTGAACTGCGGTCATAAAACAGTGACAGTTTTAGGTAGACATATGGAGGACAATGTGATCACCTTAGAATATGAGGAAGGTTGTGTCCCTGGTTTGAAGTGTGCCCCAGTAGGCCGAAGAGCTCTAAGGGGAAGTTACTAAATGCCTATAATGAAAGCAATGAACACATTATCAAAGATGGTAATATGTGTGTGACTGGGTGTACGGCCCCTGTGGTGATAGTGCATTTACCTGGTGCAGAGCAGCTGTGCAGCGTGCTAGGATGGCGGGGACAGTGGCTTAGTGTCTCGGGGTTTAAATAGTGTACCTGTGTCTCCGTGTGCAGTGTCCACGCCTGGTTGGCTTCCTCCTTCCTGCCTTTGGTACGCAGGAAGCCACCCATCGTGGAACACAAGCGGAAGCTAATGTGCGTGCGCTGGACGTGGCGTAGTTGTTTACCATGGATACAGCAACACAGGAAGCCCTAAGAACTGCGCTTTAGCAGAGCGCACAGGAAAACGTTGCAAACAACGTTTTTCCTGTGCGCTCTGCTAAAGCGCAGTTCCTGTGGCTTCCTGTGTGGCTGCATCCATGGTAAACATCAGGTTACTATGGAGCAGCGTTTGTTCTCAGCACCCTATGTTATCGCTGGCCGTTACTGCAGGCTTGCCTTTGCAGTAACTGGATCCAGCTAACTTAAGTGACTGCTAAGTATAGCCCTAGCCTTAACTGGTTAGGAAGATTGTCCAATGTTCCTAATAAAGTTGTTCAAAATAGATTTGTTGTGTGTGGGAATTTGATAAATTTACACAATTTCTGGAAAACATCCGACATGTTTTGTGTCTAAGGGACGCTTGTTCCACTTTCAGAACTCCTATAAAACTAAATATTCAGCGGCCATCTCTACATTCATAGGGTTGGTGTATTGTTTTGTGACAGGCTTAGGCCCCTTTCATACTAGCATTTTTGTCAAATTGTGGCAGATGTGACAGATTTACCACATCTGCTGCATCTGCCGCCTAACGGCCGCACTTGCGGCGCTCCTGCGAAATAAAATGCAGTTAGCGGCGTTTTTATTTTTCGCGGCCGCAACTGCCGCAAGTGCCAAAACCACAGCTATACCGCACTTTCTGCACTAGCCGCAAGCCCCATTGACAATGCAAGGGGCTTGCCGCAAATGTGCCGCAAGTGGGGCCGTTAGGCGGCAGATGCGGTAAATCTGCCTCATCTGCCGCAATTTGACAAAAAGATTAGTGTGAAAGCAGCCTAAGCCACTCACCTTGAATTTGAACTTGATGGAACATAAAAATACATAAACAACAATATAATAAAGAGAATTTTGTTTACGTACCGTAAATTCTTTTTTCTTTAATCATCAATGGGAGACCCAGACAATGGGGGTTTAGGGCACTGCCCTCCGGAGGTCACACTAGGTACTACAAGTTTGTAGACACCGCCCCCTCCGCTTATAAACCCCTACCGCAGGGAACATCCTCAGTTTGGTCTACAAGCTGCGAGGAGGAAAAATAAACCACACCCGAAACATCGGGAAGAATGCCGTGCACAAACGGTTCAACAACCCGGCAAACACTGTCTCAACAGAGAACAGGGCCAATGCAAAACATGCAAAGGAACAACTGGGTGGGTACTGGGTCTCCCATTGATGATTAAAGAAAAAAGAATTTACGGTACGTAAACAAAATTCTCTTTTTTCTGGTCATCATAATGGGAGACCCAGACAATGGGGATGTCCTAAAGCAATACCCCAGGGCGGGAAGAGTTCCTCAACAAGACGGATAACATGGTTCCCTTTTAAAGGTGGGCAACCGCCGCCTGTAGAACCCGCCTGCCCAAATTTGCATCCGCAGAGGCATGGGCATGCACCATATAGTGCTTAGAGAAAGTGTGTAGGCTGGACCAAGTGGCCGCCTGACACACCTGTAGAGCAGATGCTCTATGTCGCAAGGCCCATGAGGCACCTACGGCTCTGGTAGAGTGAGCCTTCAATCCCACCGGGAGAGGCAAACCAGAAGACCGGTAAGCCTCTTGAATGGAAGCCTTAATCCACCTGGCTAAGGTTGACTTTGAAGCCGCGGACCCCTTACAGCGACCTGTCGTAAGAACAAACAAAGAATCCGAACTCCTAAAGGAGGCGGTTCTGGACACATAAATGCGTATAGCTCTCACGAGATCCAGAGTATGGAGGTCGCGCTCAACCTGATGAACGGGAGCGGGGCAAAATGACGGGAGAACAATCTCCTGGTTCAGGTGAAACGTTGAAACCACCTTTGGCAAGAATTCCGGCCGTGGACGCAACACCACCTTGTCTTGGTGAACCACCAGAAAGGGAGACTTGCACGAAAGTGCAGCCAATTCTGAGACCCTCCTCAGAGATGTAATCGCCACCAGAAAAGCCACCTTCTGGGACAGACGAGAAAGGGAAACCTCCCTCAGAGGCTCAAATGGCGGTTTTTGCAATGCCGCCAGGACCATGTTAAGGTCCCACGGATCCAGAGGTCTTTTGTAGGGTGGAACCATCCGCGACACCCCCTGCAGAAATTGACGGACCTTCGGGAGAAGCGCCAATCGTCTGTCAAACAGCACAGAAAGTGCTGAGACCTGACCCTTTAAGGAGCCAAGGGATAATCCCAACTCCAAACCCGACTGTAGGAATGCCAACAGTGTCGGGATGGACAAGGGCCACGGGGACCGGCCCCCAGAAGCACACCAGGTAAAAAAGATTTTCCACGTCCTGTGGTACATTTTCCTGGAAACTGGTTTTCTAGCCCGATTCATAGTGGCAACCACTGTAGGGGAGAACCCCCTGGATGTCAGCAGCCAGGCCTCAAGAGCCATGCAGTCAATCTGAGGGCCTTGGAATTGAGGTGGAAGAATGGGCCTTGCGCGAGAAGATCTGCGCGTTCTGGAAGAGCCCACCTGTGTCCGCCTGACAGTTGCCACAGGTCCGGATACCAGGACCTCCTGGGCCAGTCTGGAGCCACTAGAATGGCTACCCTGCATTCCGACCTGATTTTCCACAGCACCCTGGGAATCAGAGCCAGAGGAGGGAACACATATGGTAGATTGAATCTGGACCAAGTCAAGATCAGGGCGTCCGCTCCCAACGACTGGGGGTCCCATGACCTCGCCATGTATTGCGGAACCTGATGATTCAGCCGTGAGGCCATCAGATCCACGTCCGGAGTGCCCCATCTGCTGCAGATGTCCCGAAAGACGTCTGGATGAAGGGCCCACTCTCCGGCGTCCATCCCCTGCCTGCTCAGATAGTCGGCCTCCCAGTTTTCGACCCCTGGGATGTGAACTGCGGAGATCAGGCAGTTGTTGTCCTCCGCCCAGGATAGGATGCGGTGGACTTCGGCCAGAGCCTCTGCACTCCTGGTTCCTCCTTGATGATTTACATAAGCGACGGCCGTCGCATTGTCGGACTGAACCCGGATGGGTTGTCCTGAGAGGAATCTCTGAAAAGCCAGGAGTGCTAGATAGATCGCCTTGATCTCCAGCACGTTGATCTGTAATGCCGACTCCGACAGAGTCCAGAGGCCTTGGGCCCTGTGGTGTAAGAACACCGCACCCCAGCCCTTCAGACTGGCGTCGGTGGTCACCACTAACCAAGACGGTTTTATGAAGGACCGGCCCCGCGACAAGTGATGTGGTTGAAGCCACCACTGCAGGGAATCTCGGGTCGGTTGTGACAGTGTCACCAGCCGATTCAGCGAGATCGTCCTCTTGTCCCACCTGCGTAGGATCTCCAGCTGGAGAGGACGGAGGCGAAATTGTGCAAACGGCACCGCCTCTATCGCTGCCACCATGCGACCCACCAGCTTCATCAACCCACGAAGGGATGATTGTGGTGACAGGAGCACCGCTTGTACTCCCGATCGGATCGCCACCTGTTTGGATTGTGGCAGAGACACCAGGGCTGAGGACGTGTTGAAGTCCATGCCCAAATAAGTCAAGGACTGGGTCGGAACCAGGGTTGACTTCTGAACATTGAGGAGCCAACCGAATTGTTCCAGAGACCGCATGGTCACATCCAGGCTCGCTTGACAGAGGTGTTCCGATGGCGCCCTGACCAGCAGGTCGTCCAAATAGGGAATGACGGCATGGCCCTGCACGTGCAGGAGAGCCATCATGGAGGCCATCACTTTTGTGAACACCCGCGGTGCCGAGGCCAAGCCGAACGGCAGCGCCACAAATTGGAAGTGTTCCTCCCCCACTGCAAATCTCAACCATCGCTGGTGAGCCGGTGCAATGGGCACGTGAAGGTAAGCGTCTCTGATATCTATGGACGCCAAGAAGTCCCCCTGTGACACAGCCGCGATCACTGAGCGCAGTGATTCCATACGGAACTTCCGAACCAGCACGTGGCGGTTGAACAACTTCAGGTCCAGAACCGGGCGGAAGGATCCGTCCTTCTTTGGGACTATAAAGAGGTTGGAGTAAAAACCCCTGAACCTCTCCCCGGAAGGCACCGGGACCACCACTCCGTCTCTGCGGAGTCCCTCCAACACCAAAGAAAAGGCCTGAGCTTTTTCTGGGGAGGGGACCGACCGATGGAATCGGGATATCGGTTTTGACGTCAGCTCTATCCTGTAACCTCGCGAGACCACGTCTCGAACCCACTGATCTGAAACGTGAAGTAGCCACTCGTTCTGAAAGCGAGACAAGCGGCCCCCCACCTGTGGGGAGGCGGGAAGAGAGAGCGAGTCATGTAGAGGCGGGTTTGGGGGTGGCAGCTGCCGCCCCCGCCGGCTTCTTTGGACGACTCTTAGAGCGCCACTGAGAAGCGGGCTTGCCCCCTCGGTCCGTGCGAGCGGACGGTGCTGATGACTGTGAGCTGGACCGAAAGGACCACTGTTTTGGGTTCCTTTAAACGGTATACCGTGGCTTAGGTTTATTCTGCGGTATTTTAGACTCAGCAGAATCCTTAATTAGCTTATCCAGCTCTGTGCCAAAAAGCCTGTCACCAGCGAAAGGAAGATTCTGCAGAATCTTCTTGGATGTGGCATCTGAGTCCCAGAGACGCAGCCACAACAACCTGCGAATCGCAATAGCATTGGCCGAAGCCACAGCTGAGCGAGTAGCAGTTTCCAGAGTCGCCGTTCTGGCGTAGTCCGCATAGGCCCTTGCCCTTTCGGTAAGTGCCAGGACCTCTGGACTGGACCTTGCCAGGTCAGTGATACCATCCAAGCAGGTAGTAATCGCTTGTAAGGTCCAGACCGTGGCAAAGTTAGGGGCAAATGACGACCCCACCGCCTCATAGGAAGACTTGGCGAGTTGCTCGACCTGTCTATCAGTAGCATCCTTCAGTGAGGAGCTATCAGAGGCAGAGAAAAGGGAGCGTGCAGCAATCCTGGTCATGGAAGCATCCACCTTCGGGGACTGCGACCACTCCTGAAGCACCTCCTGGGGAAAGGGGAAGCGATTGTCCTTGGGTTTGCGGACATAACGCCGCCCAGGATGTAACCTGGGGGCTCTAATCACCCTTCCAAAATTAGTATGGTCCATAAAGGAGCCACTTGGTCTAGCCTCCGGCCGCAGCCATTGATAGACCTCCTTCGGGTGCACCGTCACCTCCTCAGGGGGTGTCACGAGACGTAAGGTCTCGTTGATAGAGGACACCAGATCCTCCACCCCATCTGGTGGTTCAGACACAGATACAGACCCGAAAGTCGAACCCCCATCATCTTCCTCACCATCAGAGGAACGCTCCTCCTCAGAGAGAGTCTGGAGCTCGGGTGAAGCCTCACGACGAGCCCGCTTAAGGGGTCTCACAGCAGAAGAGGGAGACACCCGGGGGTAACTGGAAGGAGTAGCTGGGCTATCCAGTCTCCTATTAAGTGCCTCCAGGGATTGCGACATGGAGGACAGCTGAGACAACAGAGATTCATTGATCCTGTTCTGAGTCTCCCAAGGCCCTGAGATCACCTGAACCTCGGGGTATAGCACCGGGGTTGCTGACCCAATAGTTGCAGCCCGGGCCTCTGGGCGTCCACAGTTATTGCAGGACCCCTCCACCAGTGTTCCATTGCACGTAGCACATGTAACGGTGGTCTCGGCCGCCTTAGCAGCACGCTTCCCAGCTGAGGACATGGCCACAGTAGGGGTAGATAAGCCCAATTGCAGACAATAAAACCGGGGATCCCGGTGGCTTACCGACCGCTGTAAAGCGGTATGAGGGAGCGGTGTGTGTGTGTGACCTCCGCGCTGTCTTCCGGTCTCCCCTCTTGGAGTGCAGACGCACGCTGCATACAGATCCCAGCCGGGAAGTGAGGGTAAAGATGGCCGCCGACAGAGAAACTGTGGGCGGCGCCGAAGACACGCGGGAAACACACACACACGCCCCGCGGTGACGTCACCGCACGGGCTGCATCCCATCCTCCAAGCATCCTTCTCATGAGGGAGCTGGAGCCCGCAGGGCGGGAAACAGTGTAAAAAACAATGTACACAGACTGCAATAACATGTCACACATCCGCAGCCTACGGCCTCAGCCCCTGTGACACACAGGGCGGTCAGCCAGGGTGACCCCAGCACAGGGTACACCCGCAGAACCGCGGACCCGAGGGCAACGCGCGGTCTGAGTGTCATGAAGCACATAAAGTGCCAGACACTACCCCCAGGCACACAGGAGACACCGAGTGCCTCAGTGCCGGTCCGGTCTGTAAGCACCATGTAGGGAGGCCTCGGACGGGGGTGCAGCACCAGTCTGGAGTGTAAGCACCATTTAGGGAGGCCTCAGACTGGGCCGCTCAGCCCAGTCCGGAGTGTAAGCACCATTTAGGGAGGCCTCGGACTGGGCTGGCTCCAGTCCGGTCTGTAAGCACCATTTAGGGAGGCCTCGGACGGAGCGGAGCTGTGCAAGGCTCCCATCTCCCACTCACCAGAGCCCCCCAGAGAGGGATGGAGAGGAGTGTAACAGCGTACCGGGAGAACACCAGGTGTCCAGGCCCTAGGCCCTCCGGTACCTCCACCAGCGTGTGCCACTAAGGGTGAGCGGGGAGGCTGTCACCGGTCCCGACTGGGACCTTATTACCTTGTCTTCAGACGCCATCACGTAAGTAGTGAGAATGCAGTGAAGTGCAAGCAAAGCGTGATCCTCCGAGCACACTAAGTGTAAAACTGAGGATGTTCCCTGCGGTAGGGGTTTATAAGCGGAGGGGGCGGTGTCTACAAACTTGTAGTACCTAGTGTGACCTCCGGAGGGCAGTGCCCTAAACCCCCATTGTCTGGGTCTCCCATTATGATGACCAGAAAAAGGCTGGGGTCACACTTGGAAAAGTAATTGTGGTTACCGCATCCAGTTCCGGCTGCGGTAACCGCAATTGTCTTCAGACACATTTTTTTTGACAAAATGTGTCCTGCAAACCGAAATGCGGTACCCGGATTGCTCAGGATGTGTAATCCGGAGCAATCTGGTTACCGTAAGCTTTGTTCAATCCCTGCTGCCGCAGGTATGAACAAGGGGTTAATCTTAATAATAGATGTGGGCAACATGTCTCTAGGGGGTGTCCACCCTCCCTAGAGACATGCTGTCCACTCAGGTGGGCATGTGAGGGGTTAATATGGCCATTTATAGTATTTCCGGCTATTGTCAGCATTTTCATTTTTATGAATGAACCCGGCGGGTCAGCGCTGTGTATGTCATACAGTACGTAATGTACATACTGTATGAGCCACTAGCCTTGGTCCTGAAAGCATTAACATTAGGTCTATGAGCAGCGCACCGCCATAGACCTAATGTTAATGCTTTCAGGACCAAGGCTAGCGACTCACGCTACGATTTTGGAGGGAGCCGATGCTGTCCTATAAAATCGGACAGCATCGGCACCTTCTGATGCCTGGAATCGGATGCCAAACAGGCATCAGAGTCCGACAGAAAATAGGATGCCCGCCCTCCTGTCAGATCGCTGTCACAGCTGTCTCTCCTCTGCTCTCCCCTTTTCTCCCCTGGTCCTCTCCTCTGCTTCCCCGGTCCTCTCCTCTCTCGCCCGGTCCTCTCCTATGCTCCCCTGGTCCTCTCCTCTGATTCCCTGATCCTCCCCGCTTCTCCCCCGGTCCTCTCCTTTGCTCCCCCGGTCCTCCCCTCTGCTCCCCTTCTCCTTCGGGCTGATAAAAAAAATAAACAATGTATGCTCACCTGTCCCCGAGGCCCCCGCCGTCTCCCGCACGGTCCCGCAGGCTCCCGTGTCCTCGCGGTGTCCTCCCAGTGTCTCCCGTGTCTGCAGAGGTCTTCTTCTTCTGAACAGGACCTGCCGTGACGTCAGTCACGTGACCACCGGTTACACCATGTTAACAGGCGGTCACGTGATTGTGACATCACGGCAGGTCCTGTTCAGAAGAAGAAGACCTCTGCAGACACGGAAGACACCGGGAGGACACCGCAAGGACACCGGGAGCCTGCGGGACCGTACGGGAGACGGCGGGGGCCTAGAGGACAGGTGAGCATACATATTTTTTTTTTAACCCCTGCTTTCCTAGTTAGGAGCAGTTTTACTGCACTGAGCATGCTCAGTACAGTAAAATCAGGTCCGAGGACACATCAGATGATTCCTCGGACCCTGCTCCATAGGGCCCCATGTTAAAAACATCGGGTCGGGTCGGATGTGCACTAAATGGCATCCAATTTGGTTCAATCTGATTTTGTCCGATTTTATTTTCGGTGCAAAAATCGGAGCATGCTCCGATTTTTGCACTGATAAAAAAATCAGACAAAATCGGACAGAATCGGATCGGACCATCGGATGCCATTTAGTGCACATCCGATTCGGTCCGATGCCCATAGGGCTGCATGGGGGCCAAAAACGGTCCGATGCTGTCCGATTTTTATCGGACAGCATCGGAAAAGAAAAAATCGTAGTGTGAAAGTAGCCTTATACAGTATGTACATTACGTACTGTATCTTCTCCACAGCAAGGAGACTCCGGGTTCATTCATAAAAATGAAAATGCCGACAATACTATAAATGGCCACATTAACCCATCATATGCCCACCTGAGTGGACAGCATGTCTCTAGGGAGGGCGGGCACCCCCTAGAGACATGTTGCCCACATCTATTATTAAGATCAACCCTTTGTTCATTCCTGCGGCAGCAGGGATGAACAACACGCCGGCTGCCGCAGGCATTCACATATGCCTTGCGGCAGCTGCATGGCCTCCCATGGGAGCCCATTATAGCAATCCTGCTGTGGCAGAGATACCGCTGCGAAAGCTGCTGCCTGCATGATTTTTAACGCAGGCTGCAAATCCGCAAGCGGTAACCGGATTGCATGTAGTGCAATCCAGTTACTATAATGGGCTCCTATGGGCTGCGGTTCCTGATCCGGTTTTGAGCACTTTTACTGATCTGCAGTGCCCTGCCGCAAGTGTGACCCTAGCCTAAGTCCAATAACTAAAGCTAAATATACTTAAAAAATGATCTACCATTCTACTTCCAAAGAAAAAAGCCTTCCTCCAGACTGACTTATTTTATTGAGAGGCTGTGAGAATGTCTTGATCTAGAAATAATGCAATTACACACATGAGTGCCGAGCCTGCGGCCACAGTGATGTATACACTTGCATGTACTCGCACACAACACCAATGGTGAAATAGGCGCCAGTTTTTATTCGAGCACATTAAGGGCCCTGCTTAAAAAGCTGTGAAGCCACCACAATTGATAAGTAGTTTTCAAATAGAAGACAGAGTTAAAATAGAAACAAAAACATGTCAGGTCAGGTCCTTGCATTATTCAGATGGTGAGGCTGATTTACATTGTCCAACATAGTTTTGGCTCTGGACAATGTGTCATGTGGTGGGGAGGCACATAGAGACAGACAGCTGTACTTGTGCAACTCATCTACAGACATGGGAACCGCATGTTCCTGCTTTTGACAATTGAATCATATGTTGTGTTTGTTCATCTTTCTGAAAATCAATGATTGGTTTGGTGGAAACACTGGAGGGCTCCTGGCAGCAGAAACGAGGGATAATGTGCTTTATGTTTACTGTAATAATTTCATGGTTGGTCAGGATTTAGACTATGAAGGTTCTGCAGATATCCAAAGTGGAAGAACTTGGTTCTTTTGTTGTATATATATGTTCCTCTACTACATCTGATCTCCATAACTATTGTGAGTAGTAAATAGTAAGAAAACAGGTTGTGGTTAAACAGACAGAATGGGGTAATGAATTCATACAGTTGTGGCCAAAAGTATTGACACCCCTGCAATTCTGTCAGATAATACTCAATTTCTTTCTGAAAATTATTGCAATCACAAATTCTTTGGTATTATTATCTTCATTTAATGTGTGGCTGTAAAACAGGGGTGAGTTATAAGATTGTGAAACTAAAGCATATCTTTATGAGCAGAACTGACTGCTCTTTACTCCTTCACTTTCTTCTCCATAGAATATAAAACATAGGGTTTTTTTTGTATCCAGCAGAGGTCCATCACTTTTTTAAAAACCGTAATGCAAACTGGATCCAGTTTGCGCCCATTGATTTTCAATGGGCGCTCCGACACTTTTGTTTGCATCCAGTTGCTGCTGGATCTGGTAGAAAACCTTTTTTTATTAAGCCCAAAAACGCAACATGTGGCATTCTTTGGGCTCGATAAAAAAACACTTCCAATTAATGATAAAACCAGATCCATTCATTCATTCATTCATTCATTCATGATAAAACCGGACCTGGCATGCCTACTGCGCATGTACAGTATCATCACACATGGAAAGTTCAAGGTCTGTACCAAACACTTGAGTGCTCGGGCATAGACCTTGAACAGGGACTTAATTGAGAAGTCCATGATTAAAGCGTTATACTCACCTGTCTCTACACTGCAGTCACTTCTGGGTTCCACTTAGTCTCAGGTAATATTCACTGAATTGGCTGCTGAACAGCCAATCACAGACACCAATTGTCTGTAACAGCGTCTGTGATTGGCTGTTGTACCTCATCCATTTTGCCATCAACCAATCAGAGATGCAATGGATCGGGTGCAACAGACAATCACAGACGGTGTCACAGAGACTGTGTGTTTGTGATTGGCTGTTGAGCAGGCAGTTCAGAGCAGACCTGGAAGTGAGTATAATGCTTCAATAACAGACTTCTCAGTGAAGTCCCTGTCCAGGGTTCATGCTGAACACTCAGGTGTTCGGTATGGATGCAAAACAGGCAAACAGAACCAGACAATATGGGGTGATATCGGAAATAGCCAGATGAAACCATGCCAATATTATTAACAGAAGTGACAGATCCATTATAATACCCATATGGTTTCCTCCAGCTGCATCCTATTTAAGGGCAAAAACTGTATCCGGTAAGATGCAGCTTTCACCTGATCTCTGCCGGATACCAAAAAAAAAATACCTACGTGAAGTCGCCCTAACCTCATATTCCTCTTTATAGCAGTCAGTCTTGCTTTGACCAAGATGCATTTGGTCAGATGAAACAAAAGTAGAGCTTTTTGGGCAAAGGCATCAACATAGAGTTTACAGGAGAAAAAAAGAAGCATTGAAAGAAAAGAACACGGTCCCTACAGTTCCCTGATATTTTGGGGTTGCTTTGTTGCCTCTGGGACTGGACTGCTTGACCGTGTGCATGGCATTATGAAGTCTGAAGACTACCAACAAATTTTGCAGCATAATATAGGCCCAGTGTGAGAAAGCTGGGTCTCCCTCAGAGGTCATGGGTCTTCCAGCAGGACAATGACCCAAAACACACTTCAAAAAGCACTAGAAAATGGTTTGAGAGAAAGCACTGGAGACTTCAAAGGTGGCCAGCAATGAGTCCAGACCTGAATCCCATAGAACACCTGTGGAGAGATCTAAAAATGGCAGTTTGGAGAAGGCACCCTTCAAATATCAGGGACCTGGAGCAGTTTGCCAAAGAAGAATGGTCTAAAATTCCAGCAGAGCATTGTAAGAAACTCATTGATAGTTACCGGAAGCGGTTGATCGCAGTTATTTTGGCTAAAGGTTGTGCAACCAAGTATTAGGCTGAGGGTGCCAATACTTTTGTCTGGCCCATTTTTGGAGTTTTGTGTGAAATGATCAATGTTTTGCTTTTTGCTTCATTCTCTTTTAAGTTTTTTAATTTAAGATAAATTAAATGAAGATAATAATACCAAAGAATGTGTTATTGCAATCATTTTCAGGAAGAAACTGAGTATTATCTCACAGAATTGCAGGGTTGTCAATACTTTTGGCCACAACTGTATATGATAACACATGGTACATAAGTGGAAATAAAATAAAGAATGCAATATGAGGTCACATTCTCTTTTATGCAAAGCATCGCAGAGTTTAAAAGCAACCAAAGTAAGGAAGAGAACCATCGTGGGTTAAAAGTACAAAATAACTGAAAATGGAGGAATACATCGGCTGTATCACAGCCTAATTGTGCTTATCGCAAGAAACTGTGAATCCCAGATACGGTTCGAGTCATTGTGATATATGGTACCAATATCTAGTCATTAAGAGACATTCATGCAATAAGGACTGAGGGAAGGACCCCCATATTGAAAATGTGTGTAGAAGGAATCACTGATAACATGTGCATTTAAGCTTACCAAAACCGCAGAAGGTATAATAAGGACTCATTTAAGCGGTAACCGCTATCCACGTATAGGGTCATATGTGGTACTGACTCTATTGGTCTAAAATGATTAATATATGAGACAGTGTCAAAAACATGCGTTATACCCTTGGGAAATGATTAGTAATAGGTAATGTAAAAATACCTGAAGTTATATGGGAACAAAATATAGACTGGTGGGAGCCCATAAGATGTATAAATGGTACTGGAAATATACTGGACCTGAATGTACACAAATACATGATATTACATTTAAAATGAGGCAAAATCCCCAATTGTGTTATATTTATGAGAAAATGCTATACCACATTATGTGTAGAATGGGCAAATGCCCCTCCTTGCCTATATAATTTGTATTCCCAAGACCTGAAGAAATATAAGCAGTGCTAATGTTCACAACATCAGGTCTGGTGTAGTGCAAGTACAAGCACCTGTGATGGGAATGTGTCCTCTAATAATGGAGAGCCCGCCCTCTGGATAAAACAGGACTGACGATCTATGGGAATTAGGAATTCTAAAAAAACAAAAGGAAATAAGTAAAAGAGCTTGTGTTGAAGGAACATAGTCCTCCTGCGATACAGAGAATACCTGAAATTGCAGCCAGCAGCGTGCAGGGGATCGTGGGGACTGAGGTGCAGTGATGACCGTGCTTATATGGTGTGGGGGCGTGTCTACAATCCACCCGGCCAGCTTCCTGTATCTGTACCGCAGGAAGCCGCCGAGTGTGGAACGCAACAAGCGCTTCCATTGCACATGGCGGGAAATGATGTAATGAGTGACGTGATCGGTGTGCGTCACGTGACCCAGAGAAATGCCCACAAAGCCGCAGATTCAGTATCTCTGTGAGGAAAAGATAAATAATATGATTTAGAGGCAGTAATCCGTTATAGGGGCACATAATAAAGATCTAACCAGCAAAAACAAGTTATTGATTAGTGGGGTAAGTATTATGTTAATACATGATTTTGGTTATAAAGCAAAATATGTAATTTCAGAATGCACTATATTCAAAGGCAACTAAAGTGGTTTTTAGTCTATATTAGACAACAACTGATAAGTGAACCGTGGCTATCTCCGTCTACAAACCCCATTGGTTGTAACATGATCACCAATAGGCATCAAGTAAACTGTAATATATGACATAAATAGACAAAATTAAGCAGGATCAAATACATGCACATACGACCAGGTCAGGGTGTGATTATACAATATGAGTAAAGGGTGACATAATTTAGCACTGTCTAGAGAGATGGAAATGGAAATTAAAATATCAAACTATCAAACCTAGAATATATAAGTCAAACTAATACGTCATGTTCCCTGTTCATGCCATGTGGTTCCAACGTTTGCAATTGGTGGATCCAATAAGCCTCGCGTTTTTTAAACCTTAGAATCCTGTTGCCACCTCTCCGCCCCACATATACTTGTTTGATAATCTGATATCGTAATTGTGCTACAGTATGTCGATGAGTATTGAAATGATGAGGTACTGGTAATATATTTTGTTGGCATCTGATAATAGATTTGTGTTTCCCTATGCGGTCCCGGGCATGCTGGGTAGTTTCCCCAACATACCAGAGACCGCACGGGCACTTGATGAGATAAACCACGAAGATTGTGTCGCATGTATAGAAACCTTTTATCGGATAACGTCTACCTGTGCATGGATGAGTAAAGTATGCTCCTTTGGTGACATTAGATTCTTGGACAAAGTGCTTCGGTGTCCGCGCTGCTGCTCCGAGACCAAAGACACACAGACACGGGAATGTCTGGTACAGTTACAGCCTTTATTTTCCGACGCATTTCGGAGCCTCCTCCCGAGCTCCTTGCTGTGTGTCTTTGGTCTCGGAGCAGCAGCGCGGACACCGAAGCACTTTGTCCAAGAATCTACATCACGACCACGGTCACCGTTGAGAGTGCGGTCCCTGCAGCAGCTGCTTGTACGCTATTCTACCAGTTGTGGGTTTCACAACTGACTAAGGTGAGCAATTCCACATCGACAAGTGAAAGTTTTTAATTGAGATAAGACCCTATATGCGCATTCTTTCTTTCACACACCTTTGGTGACATTGGAATAGTGGACGCACCCAAGGCACAGAAAAGTGCCAAGCTTAGGGGGAGAGAGAAACCGTTGTCTAAGGGCTTTTCTTATGGGGCCTATATCCGCCCTCACCAGTCGATCACGTATGTTATCCGGTCTCTTGTGACAAATAAGTGAAGAATGCTGGAATTCTTCAATGCCCAGGTACGCAGTTCATAGTAAAGGCCAATGTTTTTTTATGATACCATGCAGCACCAAATTGTAAGGGTGATATGTATTGATGAAAGCGATCCTTCGTGCATCATCTCTCAAGTGAGTACATTGTGTAAGATCCGGTGATGCCAAATCAGGGGGATAACCCTTGGCCAGGAATTTCCTGGTCATTTCTTTATGTCTATGTTGAATCTTATCTGTTTTGGACACAATCCGCTGCACACATACATGTTGGGATTTTGGTAAAGCTGTTTTCATATGTGGAGGGTGGCAACCTGTATAACAGAGGAGGCTGTTACGGTCAGTGGGCTTCGTGTATAAATCTTTAGACAAACCTCCTTGTGGGTCAATTATGACCATAGTATCCAAGAAACTAATCTGAGCCATATCCTTATGCATCGTGAATTGTAGGTCAGTAACCGATGTGTTTAGGTCATGGAAGAAGATATTGAGGGCCTCTTCCTCACCCTTCCATACCAAAAACACATCATCAATGTAGCACCACCATAGCAAAAGTTGAGTAAAGAGGGGATTGGTATAAACATATTCCGCCTCAAATTTAGCCATAAAAATGTTAGCATATGGCGGTGCTACGCTACTGCCCATTGCAGTACCCTTTAGCTGGATATAAAATTGGTCTTGAAATAAAAAGTAATTCTTAGTGAGTATTACATCTAGTAGATCCTTGCAAAACGCTTTTCTGTCTCTGAAAAATGAGTGTACTGATCCATGAACCAAGTCACCGCCGAGATTCCTGCATCGTGGTTGATGCTAGTATATAGGCTCGTCACATCCATAGTGACCAACCTACAACCTGCGGGAATAGGCTGTATTTCCTTGAGGATTTCTAAAAAATTATTGGTGTCTTTGATATAAGAAAGGATCTGGGAGATAAAAGGTGATAAGATTTTCTCTACCGTTTTGGCTATAGTACCGAATCAGTAGAAGCTACTATCGGTCTACATGGTGGTAGTTGCAAATATTTATAAATCTTAGGGAGTGTATAAAAGACTGGGATAATCGGGTGATGATTGACAAGGTAGTCAGCGAGTCGTTGATCTATAATGCCCATTCTGAGATAATATGAAACCTTCTCGGTTATGAGAGATATGAAAGAGGAGGTTGGGTCTTTGTCTATAGGCTTGTAAGTGGACCGATTGGCGAGTTGGGATAGTATCTCCTGAATATAGTAAGCCTTATCAATGACAACTAAGGCCCCACCTTTATCGGCAGGTTTAATTATTATGTCTTTGTGCTTTCTAAGTGTGTTCAGTGCTTGGCGTTCTACCCAGGTTAAGTTGTTCCTCACTTGGAAATCCCCCTTGTTGATCTGTGTGAACCAATTCTCAACGTCAGATTTAACCAATCCTATATAAGTTTCAATGGGGTGATATCTTTTCGGTGGTACAAAAGAGCTAGGGCTCCTCAGGCCCAGTGCGCCTGAGGTAAAACCCTCTGTGCATATCCCAGTGTCTGTAACTGGACTAACCGCTTCATTTGCAAAATGCACCTTAAGCCTTAGTGTCCTATAAAAGCGTGATAACTCCTGCTCTATGATAAATGAACCAAGAGAGGGGCCGGGCAGAAGGAAAGTCCCTTCTGGAGGACCGCCAACTCGGAATGTGATAATACGTGAGTCATGAAGCTAGACAGGTGCTTAGGAAACCATTACATGAGGCAGTCAATAAGAGACGGTTTTAAGCCTATCTATTTCAGGCTGTTTAATGAATACAATGTGTCATTACTAACATAATACTCGCGGGGTGCAGCTAATATGACCAGTGCTAGTAAGCGTCCACCAGGACTCAACACTATCTGCAAAATTTATATAGCATGTTTAGAAGAATGAGACCACTGGAACAAGATGTAGGCCAAACTTTAATAATAAACTTTTTCACATAAAAACTCCCTGTCTTCTTTTCCAGAATTCATTTATCCCATGTGATATGGCATATTCTGCTATGAGTCGACACTCCTGGGGGGTAAATCCAACAAGAGCGGTTCCTCCTGTCTTTATACCTCTAGAAGCTGCCAAGTTTTGAACTTCAGCTTCAATATATTGAGGGGATATATAAGAAAAGGCATCTCCACATATATGATAGGAGATAAATGTGTCATCTTTTTCTCTAGAGATGCTCTCAGGAATGTTTCTGAAGCTCTCAACATTACATGCTATTTCTACCAGACCCTTATTTGGAAAGGCCATTGCTTGCACTCCTTTTAGTCCTCCGCTTCTTTCACGAATGGCAGCTGCTATAGTTTTTCCTGTTTTCAAGTCCTGTGAGTCAAGAGTGACGTTACAGTTCATTACATAGGGGCTGGCACCAACACCTATAACAAGAAGAACATAATTCTTAGTTTGAGTCACAGAAAATATATGACATTGGTCACATGTATGTTGGGGGTCTGGAGTTCCTGATGTATACCTCAAGCAAAAGGCAGCAACTGATCCTGTCGTAAAGGAATGCAATGGGGTATGTCATTCTTAGGCTCCCAGTGTAAAGAGATGTATATAATGTGCAGAATATGTTTTTTTACTATATAACTTTGTATAGAAAATACGCTCTACCGTATTAGACCACATGCACACGTTGAGTATTTGGGGAGTTTTTACCTCAGTATTGTTGCCAAAACCAGGAGTGGGTGATAAATCCAGAAGTGATGACGTGTTTCTATTAGACATTTCCTCTGTTCCACTCCTGGATTTGGCTACAAATACTGAGGTAAAATACTTACCAAATACTCAAGGTGTGCATGTGGCTTTATACTGATGTATACTGCCCTACAGAGATATCCACATTGTTCAATTATTACCCTCCATCATAGTAATTGGAAAAGCACCAAAACAAATCATGAAAGCAAATCTGACCAAAGTCAAAAAAATGATGCACAAAAATTCCAAATATAATACAAAAAGCTTTATTACAGCAAACCTGTCACCCCCAACCCCCCCCCCCATCCCGGACATCACAAGCTAACTTATCCACCTTCTGCAGCACTAAGGCTGCATTCAGAGAAGGTGTATATAGTATTTAGCTGCCCTATATACACTGAAATATGCACTTAGATAAAATTTGACAGTTACCAAGACCAATGACCGTGAGGCGGGATTTCCTGCGTCTCTGTGCCGCCCCTGTCTTGTCAATCACCCCTCTGCCTCTGCGTTTGCTTGTGGCCTCCACCCCCTCAGCGCTCCGTAGCCCACGCCTCCGCTGTGCTATAAGTTGCCAGGCATGCGCCGTGCGCACTACACGACAACTTCCTGGAGTGTCAGCGTGTGTGCAGGGCGCCTGCCCCGCAGTGGATTATTCATCATCCTCACTGCGGGGGGCACATTGTGCGCATGTGCATTTGCAGCGCTCCTAAGTCCCACCTCTGACCGTCTCTCTCCTCCCACCTCAAATAGCCGGGTCCTCAGTTTCGTTTTCTATTTTGGGACCCACGCCGACACTCCAGGAATTGTCATGCAGTGCGCACGGCGCATGCCCGGCAGCTCATAGCACAGCGCAGGCGTGGGCTAACGAGCGCTGAGGGGTGGAGGCCACAAGCAGACGCCGAGGCAGAGGAGTGATGGACAAGACAGGGGCGGCACAGAGACGCAGGAAACACCGCCTCCCGGTCATCGGTCTTGGTAACTTTTATCAAAGTGCATATTTCAGTGTATATAGGGCAGCTAAATACTATATACACCTTCTCTGAATGCAGCCTTAGTGCTGCAGAAGGTGGATAGGTTAGCTTTTGAAGTCGTGGGGGTGACAGGTTCGCTTTAAGAATACATACAGATAAAAATCAAACAATTGAAACCACAAAAAACAAGCCCCTATCAAAGTATGATGTCCAAAACATGATAATTCTGCTGAAAGCTCATTTTATTACAAGAAGATTATAATGAACATTAGTGATTTTATCTATGATGGGAGCGTACTAAAGAATTGTACACTTGAAACCAGAAGGTTACATACACTATTTAAAATGACACATATGCATGTTTTTCTCACTATCTGACATAAAATCAGAATAAACCTTTCCTGTTTTAGGTTAATTAGGATTACTTTAATTATTAATATTTGCCAAATGCCAGAATAATGACAGAGAGAATGTTTTAAGACATTTTTATTACTTTCTGCAAAGTCATAAATTTACATACATGAAGATTACTATGCCTTTAAACAGTTAGGGAGAGCCAAAATGATGATGTCATGTGCTTGGAAGCTTCTGACAGGTTTATTGGCAACATCTGAGTTAATTAGAGACACACCTATGGATGTAGTTTAATGCACACATGAAACACACTGCTTCTTTGTGTAACATCATGGGAAAGTCTAATGAAATCAGCCAGGATATCAGGAAGAGAACTGAGGACTTACACAAGTCTGGTTCATCCTTGAGTGCAATTTCCAGATACCTGAAGGTGATGCATGTAGTACAAACAAGATGGGAATGTCCAGCAATCATACCGCTCAGGAAGGAAACTGTAAGATTGTGTTATTATCCACATTGAAACAAGTACTGTAATAATATGCACTAAAAGGCCACTCTGCCAGGAAGAAATCATTACTCCAAAAGAAATATAAAAATGGACACTAATTTTTGCAAATGCACACAGGAACAAAGACCTACATTTTTGGAGACATGTCCTGTGGTCTGATGAAACTAAATTGAACCATTTGGCTGTAAAGACCATTGTTATATTTCGGGGAAAGAGGGAGAAACTTGGAAGCCTAAGAACACCATCCCAACTGTGAAACACGGAGGTGACAGCATCATGTTGTGGGGTTGCTTTGCTGCAGGAGGTACTGGTGCACTTCACAAAATAGATGACATCATGAGGAGAGAAGATTATGTGGCAACACTGAAGCAACATCAGCCAGGAAGTTAAAGCTTGGGCAGAAATGGGTCTTCCAAATATACAATGACCCGAAGTATACTGCCAAACCAGTTACAAAGTGGTTTAAAGATAACAAAGTCTTTGTTTTGGAGTGGCCATCACAAAGCTCTGATCTCAATCCTATTGAAAATGTATTGGCAAAACTGAAAAGGCAGGTGAGAGCAAGGCACCCTACAAACATGGCTCAGTAAGACCACTTCTGTCAGGAGGAATAGCCTAAATTCCTGCCAACTATTGTGACACGTTTGTGGAAGGATATCCAAAATTTTTAACCCACGTCATACAGTTTAAAGGGTAATGGTACCAAATACTAATGAAATGTATGTAAACTTTTGACTTTGCCGAAAGTAACAAAAATGCCTTAAAACATTCTCTCGCATTTTTATGCCATTTGGCAAATATTAATAACTAGAAATCGGGAGGGCAGCCTCTGTGCTTGGTCCCCTTGTGCGCTCTTTCTTCTCTGTGCTGTCTCTTCCTCTGTGCGCTCTGTCTTACTTGTGCCTTTCTCTTCGCTCTGTTTGCTCTCAGCCCCTGTGTACGCTTTCTCTCCCTGTGTGCGCTGTCTCTCCTTATTACTCTGCCTCCCCCTGTGCTTTCTGCCTCCTCTGTGCCCCTGTCTCCTCTGTGCCTTCTGCCTCCCATGTGCCTGCCTCCCATCACTGAGCCACCATACAATGCTCACCACTGAGCCACCATACAGTGCTAACCGCTGAGTCAGCATACCGTGCTAACCACTGAGCCAGCATACAGTGATAACCACTGAGCCACCATACAGTGCTAACCACTGAGCCAACATATACAGTGCTAACCACTGAGCCACGATATACAGTGCTAACCACTGAGCCGCCGTATACAGTGCTAACACTGAGCCACCACAATACAGTGCTAATCACTGAGCCACCATACAGTGCTAACCACTGAGCAACCATACAGTGCTAACCACTGAGCCTCCGTACAGTGCTAACCACTGAGCCACCATACAGTGTTAACCACTGAGCCACCATATACAGTGCTAACACACTGAGCCGCCGTATACAGTGCTAACCACTGAGCCACACAATACAGTGCTAACACTGAGCCACCATACAGTGCTAACCACTGAGCAACCATACAGTGCTAACCACTGAGCCTCCATACAGTGCTAACCACTGAGCCACCATACAGTGTTAACCACTGAGTCACCATATACAGTGGTAACTGCTGAGCCACAGTACAGTGCTAACCACTGAACCACCATACAGTGCAAACCACTGAGCCACCATTCTGTGCTAACCACTGAGCCACCATACAGTGCTAACCATTGAGCCAGCATATACAGTGCAAACCACAGAGCCACCATATATAGTGCTAACCACTGAGCCACCATATACAGTGCTAACCACTGAGCCGCCGTATACAGTGCTAACCACTGAGCCACAATACAGTGCTAATCACTGAGCCACCATACAGTGCTAATCACTGACGCACCATACAGTGCTAACCACTGAGCCACCATACAGTGTTAACCACTGAGCCACCATATACAGTGGTAACCGCTGAGCCACCGTACAGTGCTAACCACTGAACCACCATACAGTGCTAACCACTGAGCCACCATTCTGCTACTAACTATTGAGCCAGCATATACAGTGCTAACCACTGAGCCAGCTTTAAATCTCCCGCCAATACCGCTGGCCGCGGCGACCAATCAGCGAAGCGCCAATCAAACCAAGCGCCGCGAGAGAGATTGGTCACCGTGGTCAGCGGCGACCAATCAGCGCTAGCGGCTCGCGCCTTGGCGGGAGACATGAATTCATGTCTCCCGCCAAGGCGTAAGGCACTTCTCTGATTGGTTGCCGCGCGGTCAGCGGCACTAATCAGCGCTCGTGGCTCACACCTTGGCGGGAGACATGAATTCACAACTCCCACCAAGGTGCGAGACGCTTCTCTGATTGGTCGCCACTGGCCGTGCAGTGGCCAATCAGTGCTCGTGCCTTGGCGGGAGACATGAATTCATATCTCCCGTCAAGGTGCGAGGCGCTTCTCTGATTGGTCGCCTTAGCGGGAGACATGAATTCAGCCAATGAGCGGAGCGGGATTCAAATTCCCTGCCAAGTCACGAGGCGCTTCGCTGATTAGTTGCTGCGAACCCCCGTGCAGCGGGTGATGTGCCGCGGCTACCGCTGGGTGATCTGCGGTAGCAGTGGCGTTGGTGTCACTTTCTGCCGGCGCCTATGTCGCTATCCCACAATGGCACCGCGTTGCATTGTGGGATATTGACATAAGCCCCGGAAATCTGTAACACACATTATTGGTGATTACAGTATATAGTACATTATGGTAATTCGAATTGACCTAAAACAGAAAAGGTTTATTCTGATTTCATGTCATAGTGAGAAAAACATGCTTAGAGGTGCATCTTAATAAATTAAAATAATTTATAAAATAATTAAAAATATCAAAAGTCATTCAATATATAAAGTGAAACGCATTATATTATATAGAATCATTACAATCAGAGTGATCTATTTCAAGTGTTTATTTCTGTAAATGTTGATGATTATAGCTTGCAGCCAATGAAAACCCAATAGTCTTTATCTTAGAAAATTAGAATATTATATAAGACCATCTGAAATACTGATTTTTTTAATGTTGGTCAGGGTTCCTTTTGCATGAATCACTGCATCAATGTGGCGTGGCATGGAGGCGATCAGCCTGTGGCACTGCTGAGGTGTTTTGGAAGCCCAGGTTGCTTTGATAGCAGCCTTCAACTTGTCTGCATTGTCTGGTGTCTCTCGTCTTCCCCTTGACAATACCGCATAGATTCTCTATGGAGCTTAGGTCAGGCGGGTTTGCTGACCAATCAAGCACAGTGATACTGTGATTAGTAAATCAGGTATTGGTACTTTTGGCAGTGTGGACAGGTGCCAAGTTCTACCGGAAAATGAAATTTCCATCTCCAAAAAGCTTGTCGGCAGAGGGAGGCATGAAGTGCTCTAAAATGTCCTGGTAGATGGCAAACACTTTAGTCTTGATAAAACACAGTGGACCTACACCAGCAGATGACATGGCTACCCAAACCATCACTGATTGTGGAAACGTCACACTAGACATCAAGCAGCTTGGATTGTGGTCTCTCCACTCTACCTCCAGACTATAAGACCTTGATTTCCAATGACCTTTTGTGGCTTACCCTCCTTGTGGAATGTGTCAATGACTGCCTTCTGGACATCTGTCAATTCAGCAGTCTTCCCTATGATTGTGTAGCCTACTGAACCAGACTGAACCGCACAGATGCTCCATATGCAGTTTAACCCCTAAAACAGGGGTGGGGAACTCCAGTCCTCGAGGGCCGCAAACAGTTCAGGTTTTCACGATTTCCTTAGTATTGCACAGGGATTGGAATCATCACCAGTGCAAGTGATTATGTTATCACCTGTGCAATACTAAGGAAATCCTGAAAAACATGCACTGTTTGCGGCCCTTGAGGACTGGAGTTCCCACCCCTGCCCTAAAAAGACAAATAGGTGCCCAGCAGCTGGGTGCTTATTAATCATCTTGCACCACTGACACAGCGGTGCAAGTTGATTCATTACTGTACTGGTAAACTGGCACATTCATACTCTGTGGCTTTGACAGCCACAGAGTTTGACTATGCCGGTAAATGCTGCCCGCGGTCCTTCAGGACTGTGGACAGCATTACAATCACGCACCACACATGCACTCACACCTCACAATCGCAGCACACTCATATACATACAGCCAGCCAAACTCACCACACGCACCACACTTGCACCACACACACCCAAAACACGCACAGCACTCTCATCACTGTCGTGCATCAAACACGCTCCGTGTTTGATGCATGACAGTGTGCCTTCAGCCTAAAGCCCGCTCTAGTGTTACAATAAGGAATACCATACTATTCCTACTATAGGAATTTCAAGTGCTGCAGTTCACTAGTCCAAACATAGAGGCAATGGACAAAAAAGCTAACAGAAAACACATAGAAGTAAGATATATTACTTTTCTGAGTTCACGTTTTATTCTAAATTTCCATAATCTAGTGAGAACAATTTTTTTTTTACATGGATTTCACTTTTTTTTCATTGGCTATTATAACATTTATTATAACTGAATATCATAAAAATACAAGGTGCAGTCTATGTAAAGCATAATTTAATGTATAGAACATTTCATCGTGCAATTACAATTATTTCCTGAGGAGTAATTCGTTTTCCTAATAAATATATTTTTCTTACCCTGTATTTTCTTTGCCATGCACAGTAGGACAGCAATTAATCACTTGGTAAATAAATGTTCCTATGCAGACCATCATCAGTGTGTCTAAGTAATACTAGAGGTATGTTGCTAGCAATCCTGCACTTTTTGTAGACATTGAAGTGAATCTGACATCAGGTTTTGCTACCTCATCTGAAAACAGCATGATGTAGAGACAAAGACCATGTGTCACATCCCCACCACAGCCTTCTCCTGCAACACCTACTTAGGTCACTAGGCACCGCCGTATTCACCCCGTAGGTGGTGCTGTTGATAGGGGTGCTACATCTCCTCCAGAGCCTACTCCTGTGACATCTGCTTCAGTCACTAGGCACCGCCATATTCATGTAGTCATGCTGTGGGTGGTGCCACTCATCCACTAGAGTTAGAGTTGCCCCTGGGACCTGTAGTATTTCACATTCTGACAGTGTTAATGTGTGGGCAGTCCTGGTGAAGTCATTTTCTCCTGAGCTCCAGTCTATTGGAAAGTACCAAACCCTTCATATACCTTCAGCCTCTTCCTGAAAGCTGCCAGGTTTTTGTTTTTCTGACTAGCCCTGTATTGCATCTATTGTTTACTGGTTTTACCTTGGCCTGTTTTTGCACTATTCTTCTTCATTATTATTTTGTACTTTACTGTTGATTCAGTTTTGACCCAGCTACCTGACTATGCTTTTGGATCCTGATTTAGTCTTTGTCCTGACCTCCCGGCTTTGACACTGCTTGGCAACCATTCCGGTCTCTGGACTGCTGCTTCCATAGGCAGTTACCTCCTGGACCCTGTTGTAAATACAGATCCCTGTATAGGGGTTAAAGGGACACTGTCAGGTAATTTTTTAGTATGATACTAATATTACCCTTGAATAGTGCCTGGGCAGATCTTTTAAAAATATGTAAAATCATTATTCTAGCCTTTGTAGTTTCCATATTATCAGCATTGTCAGACCCTGCAGGGAGCTCCTGGATTAGTCCTCTCTATTATAAGCAAACAGGAATAACCGGCTGCTGTATAAACTGTCATGTAATTATGCACCCCCCCTCAACAGCTTTCTCCTCCCTCTCAGCATCTCTCTCCTCCCTCCTCCCATTGCTCCAAGTACAGAGTGGTTTCAGTTTTCATTGGAGCTTCTGTGCTGTTGAGGACACGGAGGGAGAGAGCTATTGCAGATCTGACGTATCTAGACTCCATTTGTTTCTCTAAGCAGGTATCCCTGCTGTGACAGTTTTTTTGTTGTATTTGACCTCTTGTGATGCTGCAAATACAGAGAGCAGAGAGGAGAATACAGCCCTCTCTCCCCCCCCCCCCCCACTGATGTCCTGTGCAGTGATGTGGTGTGAGTATGAGTATGTGACATGAATATTCATCTTATAGGGAGGGGACAGCAGAGAACTAAGTGGATCATTCACTCTGAGTGACAGATGGAATGAATCTCTTTATTTGACGTTTTCGGAGGATAGGAGGGATATATAAATAAAAGAAATACATCAATAGAGAGATTAGAGCAAGGAATTAGAAAATGATAGCAGTTACATATGGATTTTTGACTTGACAGATTCCTCTAAAGGGTGTCAGATTCACTCAGAGTTTTGCCTAACTGAGCGGCTTGTGCCAGTAGCTCGGACAGACTTCACATTCCGATTCCAGCAATGTCTAACTTACTAAGGTGCTTACTGCAGTTTTGATAAAACTGTTTTATCTTCTGCAGATCTAACAGTTCTCTGAATGCTGAGCACTGCATCATCCCAATAAACACTTCAACCTTTCCGTCGAAATGTCCCTACTCATGTCTGTCATCTGTCTACAGAAAAACACAAGTAGCTCAAAGGAGCCTGGAGAAGCAACATGGCTCCCAAAAACCAGTCCAGTAAAATCTTAAGCCCCAGTCACACATAACGAGATCGTTAGCGAGATCATTGTAACGTCACAGGTTTTGTGACGTAACAGCGATCTCACTAACAATATCGATAAGTGCGACACTTAGCAGCGATCAGGCCCCTGCTGTGAGATCGCTGATCGTTACAAAGTGCTCTGGGTCATTTTTTGACCGTTGGTTTCCCGCTGGTCAGCATGCATCGCTGCGTGTGACAGCGAGAGACCAGCGATCAGCGATCTCACAGACTGGTAACCATGGTAAACAGCAGGTATCTAGGCAGCGCGCGCTGCGAGATACCCAGTGTTTATCATGGTTACCAGCGCTAAGCAGGGAGGACGCTGGTAACTATGATAAACAGCGGGTAAATAGGCAGGCGCGCTGCCTAGATACCCTCTGTTTATCATAGTTACCAGCGATGTGGATGTGAATCTTCCTGTTTGACAGCTCCCCAGCGACCAGGTAACGAGGCACCAACGATCCCTACAGGATCGCTATCATTGTCGGAATTGCTGGTGCGTCGTTGCGAGTGACGGGAGCTTAACTCCCAAAGCCAAATGGCGTTTTTGAGACCTAAAATGTGCCCAAATCACAGTTATTGTCACATGTATGGAATTGCTACCTAGGTGAGAACCTATTTAAAGGGGCTCTCCAGGACTAAATGATGGATGACCTATTTATTGGATGAGTTGTCATCAATCTGAGATTGGTGGGGTCTGATACCCACTGATCAGCTGTTAACTGCTCCGGCAATGGTGGAACTATGTAACATACGGGCTGGACACAAACAAGTGGATGTTTGCACATTTTTTATTACAATGTGTTTTGTTACTATTGACAGTGACACCTTGTAACTTCCAACATCTGACTTTTTGATATAATCTGTCCCTGGCATGTCCTAATCATTTTCCCATTGCTAGTCAAAAACAATTTGTCCCCCTCCTAACTGTAGATAGGCTCACATCCTTCCTGTGTGGTGGCACAGAAAATGAACACGCATGTGGAGCTAATCTCATCATCTTCCATGGAGGAAAAGTTTCTTATTCTTTTAATTATTTAGCCCTGATGTACAATTGATTTTGATAGTGGGAGATTTTGTTATGAGGGGACAATAAAACAGCTTATTTATATGTCTCCGGGCCCCACTTCCAGCCTTCTGTTTCTGGTTGAGTTCTTCATCTTTGTTTTGTCTTCCTCTGATTCTGTGTATATGACTCCAATAATAATCTGCACCGCAAACATCCTCAACATAGATGTTAATAGCAGAACGGCCCATGTTGGGCTTCTTTCTGAAGAGGCATTTGTAAACAAAAATGTTTCAAGCATGCAGATCTAATCATTATTTGTCTAAGTGCTTAACCCATTCCCACCCAGAGAGTTATTCTACTCCATGGGTTTGTATTCTGGTGGCAAAACCAATATCAGAAATATAGTTCACTATTCATCATTGGCATGGTGAGTGATAAGTCTATTGAATAGATACACATCATTTATTTTTAATTTCACTATAGTTTCTTATTTCAGATTTAATTGTCAATATATTTATACCTAAGTGGGTGCAAATATATATATACACGCATCCATGGTTGTTGGGTAAGAGAGGTGAGGTGTGTAGTGCTCTGCTGAGTCCTCTGGGATAGGTCATGGCATTTGACTGATCACAGATCAGAGCCCGCTTGGCTGGAGAAGCTGTTGAGTTCCTTTGTTGTTTTATTCCCATTTGTTTTTCTCTCTCCCCATGTAATCTCATTATATTAGTAAGGCTAACGTCCTTCTGCCCTAAGCATTAGTCAGGGTAAGTCCAGGCTCAGCCAGGGCCTAGACATGTGAAGGAGCAGGTGTGGAAGCACCCATATAGGGATGATAGGGAGCTCAGGATTCAGACTCAGGTGAATGTTTAGGAGTGACCCCTCTTCCCTCTACCTACCTGTCATCTGTATTCCATGAAAGTCAATTTTTATGCATCATCAATTTAAAATGTATATGATGAAATAGTTTCCTAGGTTAATAATAGCAATGTATGTGAAAAATTCAATGCAGCACACGTAATCCGTACAGGACTGATTTTGATTTTTTTTTTTGGAGCACCTATAAACTTGTATAGGTGAGTCTCATCAAATATATAGAATTACATTGTGCATGTTGCAATTTTTTTTATACGGACATAAAGTCCATGACAAAAAAATGTTCACTGAACAACCCTATTAAATTATATTGGTCTGTGTGATGTTAGGTTTTAACACTGATAGCACATGTCTGTAGAACACACTCATCTGAATGAGCACTAAGTCTGGGCTGTCTGGTTCCTCTGTTATTCCTCTTACAAATGTATGAATAAATTAACAACTTGGTGTTAAGGCCCCATCTCACGCTTCAATGGTAGAACAATACGATCAATGATCCGACTTGACCTAGATCGCTTTAACGGCATTCAATGATCGCTAGTGAAATGTCACACGTATGGATCTCGTTAACGACGCAGCAATGATTCCGCGACAAGCAAATGATACTTGCGGTCGTTAGCTTGCCTACATTCTTCACTTCTCAAATGGCGAAGTCGTTAACAACATCATTATTGAGGTGTCACACCCATGCCGCAGGTTGAACGAACGCTCATCGTTTGGTTTCAGGTCCGGTTCACAAACCTCCGATCAACGATCTGCCCAATTATCGTTGATTGGATGTACATGTCACACTGAACGCCGTCATTACGATGTCGTTAGAGTGACAGAAAACCCGTGATGTTTCAACGATATCGTAGTAAGTAACGGGGCCTTTACCATTGTCGCTACATATTTAGCGCTGATTGGACTGGGTAAAGACAAATGTCCGACTAGCCATCAACTTATTCATAGATTTTTAGAAAGAATAACAGGGGAATACTAGAGTTTCAATTTAGATTTCCAAGGAATAATGATGCAGAAATTATATTTTAGAGAAATTAAAGCTATCTAGGAAAGAGAAGATCTCTGGACATCGCCTTTAACACACATAGTGCCTTAAAAAGAGTTCATACCTGTGATTTTCCACATTTTTTCATATTACACTCACAAACTAAAATGCATTTTATTGGGATTGTATGTGATATACCAACACAAAATAGCAAGTATTTGTGAAGTGTAAAGTAAATGATACCTGGTTTTCTAAATATTTTAAAAATATAAATCTGAAAATTGTGACATGCATTTGCATTCAGCCCCCAATACACCTAAATAAAATACTGAGTGATCAATTGCCTTCATAAGTCACCTCATTAGTAAATTGAGTCTATTTCTGTGTAAATTATTCTCAAAACAACTACAACTCTAAGGGCCGCTTCACACTGCGGCGTGATCCGGTCTGGGGCTGTCCGGGATGACCCAGACAGCCGCGGACCGGATCAGCACACAGGACTGAGGGGCTATTATGCCCTCCAGTCCAGTGTGCAGTGCACGCAGTTCCCGCTGCTGATAAGTCAGGACCGCGGGCGCCGCAGTCCTGACCTGTCAGCGGCTGCAGCTGCATACGCTGCACACTGGACCGGAGGGCATAATAGCCCCCCAGTCCTGTGTGCTGATCCGGTCCGCGGCTGTCTGGGTCATCCCGGACAGAATTGGACCGGATCACGCCGCAGTGTGAAAGCAGCCCTTATAGGATGGTCTCAGAGGTTTGTATGAGAACATTAGGGATCAAAAAACGTCACGAAAAAAGAGGAACATAACAGACTGGTGAAAGATAAAGAATGTGTAAGAGAACAACTGGAGTAACACAAAATCACCCACTTAATAATAGATAAAATTTTTATTGAAAATGGTATTTAACCTCCCTGGCGGTCTGTTTAGGTCTTGAATTTTTTGCTAAAAGCGGGCTTACCCGCGTTCGCGGCAGATGCGGTAAAAAAAACGCATCTGCCGCACTTGCCGCATAGCTGCCGCACTTGCGCCGCACTTGCGGCGCGGTTGCGGCGCGGTTGCGGTAATCTGCATAGTAAAGGGAACCAACCACCTCGGATGACCCTCATACACTGTTAATATGTGCCCCTGCAGCCTAGTAAACCATTAGCAGCACTGTTTTTGTGTGAAAAGTGGCTGCAGTAGAAGTGAGATAATGATTTTAGACACTTACATGCCTGCGTACTTGAGGGCGTCTCCCTGTGTGTGCTGGCACTTGTGGGCTGTGCTCATCATGCCTGCTCTCCCCTCCCTTATGGACGCCCCCTCTCAGCCTGCTATAGTGATGTGAGGCTGATTGCGTCATAAAGGGGCGGGGCTAAATCGCGGCATCCCGGTAGCCCCGCCCCTTTATGACGCAATCAGCCTCACATCACTATAGCAGGCTGAGAGGGGGCGTGCATAAGGGAGGGGGAGAGCAGACATGATGAGCACAGCCCACAAGTGCCAGCACACACAGGGAGACGCCCTCATGTACGCAGGCATGTAAGTTTATAAAATCATTATCTCACTTCTACTGCAGCCACTTTTCACACAAAAACAGTGCTGCAAATGGTTTACTAGGCTGCAGGGGCACATATTAACAGTGTATGAGGGTCATCCGAGGTCGTTGGTTCCCTGCAGACTACCGCAACCGCGCCGCAACCGCGCCGCAAGTGCGGCGCAAGTGCGGCAAGTGCGGCAGATGCGGTTTTCACACCGCATCTGCCGCGAACGCGGGTAAGCCCGAGCCTGACTCGGGGTTAACGCTTCTGGTAGTGAATGTTAACCCCGAGTCAGGCTCGGGAATAACGCTAGGAAGGTTAAAATAGACTAAAATAAAGTTGTGCAGAAGAGTAAAGCAGGGTTAGGTTAATAAAAATAACAGCCCAGACTCTGAACATCTCATAGAGCACTGTTGAATCCATCATCCAAACATGGAAGGAGTACGGCACAACTGGAAACCTACCAAGACATGGTCACCCACCTAAACTGACACACCTAAAAAACACTAATTAGAGAAGCAGCCAAGAGGCTTATTATCACTCTGGAGGAGCTACTGAGATCCACAGCTCAGGTGGGAGAATCTGTCCATATGACAACTAGTAGTTGTATACTCCACGAATCTGTCCATATGACAACTAGTAGTTGTATACTCCACAAATCTAATCTTTATGGAAGAATGGCAAGAAGAAAGCCATGTTTGAAAGCAAGCAATAAGAAGTTCTATTTGTAGTCTTTAAAAACCCATGTAGGGGACATAGTGAGCATGTGGAAAAGGGTGCTCTGGTCAGATGAGACCAAAGTGTAACTTTGTAGACTAAATGTAAAATACTGCACATCACTCTGAAAACACCATCTATATGGCCTAATATAGTGGTGACATCATCATTCTGTGGGGATCCTTTTCTTTAACCCCTTCACCACCCAGCGATTTTTTGTTTTCGGTTTTCATTTTTCGCTCCTCGGCTTCCAAGAGCCATAAAGTTTTTATTTTTCCATTACTATAGACATATGAGGGCTTGTTTTTTTGCGGCGTAAGTTGTACTTTCAGATGCAATCATATATTTTACCACATAGTGTTCAGGTAAATGGGGAAAAAAATTCCAACTGCAGTGAAATTGCAATACAAGTGCAATTTCACATTTGTTTTTTGCTTTTTTTAGTCGCCATGTTCACTATATGGTAAAACCGACTTGACAGTGTGATGCCTCAGGTTGGTACGAGTTCCTAGATACCAAACGTGTATACTTTTACTGGTATCTAAGTAGTGAAAAAAAATTCTGAAGTTTGAAAAAAAAATTAAAAAAAAAAAAATCGCATTTTTTGCGTTATGGTCTGCAACCTATAGCATTTTAAATTTTCGGGATCTGGGGCTGTGTAAAGGCTTATGTTTTGCATCTTGAGCTGACATTTCTAATGATACCATTTTTGGGTGGATGCGCTATTTTGATCAGCCATTATTGCATTTTATTTCAATGTTAAACAAAAAAATGTAATTTTGGCGTTTGGACCTTTTTTTCCGTTACGCAGTTTACAGCTCTCAATAATTGCTTTTATATCTTGATAGATCGGGTGTTTCTGAATGTGGCAATACCAAATATGTGTATTTTTTTTAACACTTTCATTTTGAATGGGGAAAAGGGGGGTGATTTGAACTTTTATGTTTTTTTTTCATGTTTTTAAAAACTTTATTTTTTAATTCATGCTTTATTTCACACAGCCCCATAGGGAGGCGCCCTGCTACACAGTCTGATCGCTTGTCACAGGTCTCAATGAGCTGCAGCACATTGGGACTTATCACAAATGCGCACTGTGAGTGGTTGACAGAGCTTGCCAACCACTCACAGGAAGTGTTCTGTGATAGCTTCCGGGATCAGGGGGACTGAATACAAAAGCACGTCACAATTTTCAGCTATTTTTTTATTTAGAAAACAATGTGTAATTTCTTTTACACTTTTCAAATATTTACCGTATATACTCGTGTATAAGCCTACCCCCCTACTTTTGCCCCCAAAACCTGGGAAAACCTATTGACTCGTGTATAAGCCGAGGGTGGACCCCAGCACAGGTATACAGCCCCCAGCAGTGTGGTATACAGCAGCCTCCCCAGTGGTATATACAGGCCCCAGCAGTGTTACAGCAGCCTCCCAGTGGTATATACAGCAGCAGCCCCAGTGGTAGTATACAGCAGCCGCCCCAGTGGTAGTATACAGCAGCAGCCCCAGTGGTATATACAGCAGCAGCCCCAGTGGTAGTATACAGCAGCAGCCCCAGTGGTAGTATACAGCAGCAGCCCCAGTGGTAGTATACAGCAGCAGCCCCAGTGGTAGTATACAGCAGCAGCCCCAGTGGTAGTATACAGCAGCAGCCCCAGTGGTAGTATACACCAGCAGCAGCCCAGTAGTAGTATACAGCAGCAGCCCCAGTGGTATATACAGCAGCAGCCCCAGTGGCTAGTATACAGCAGCAGCCCCAGTGTAGTATACAGCAGCAGCCCCAGTGGTAGTATACAGCAGCAGCCCAGTGTATATACAGCAGCGCCCAGTGGTAGTATACAGCAGCAGCCCCAGTGGTAGTATACAGCAGCAGCCCCAGTGGTAGTATACAGCAGCAGCCCCAGTGGTAGTATACAGCAGCAGCCCCAGTGGTAGTATACAGCAGCAGCCCCAGTGGTAGTATACAGCAGCAGCCCCAGTGGTAGTATACAGCAGCAGCCCCAGTAGTAGTATACAGCAGCAGCCCCAGTGGTATATACAGCAGCAGCCCCAGTGCTAGTATACAGCAGCAGCCCCAGTGTAGTATACACAGCCCAGTGAACAGCCGCCAGTGGTAGTATACAGCAGCAGCCCCAGTGGTAGTATACAGCAGCAGCCCCAGTGGTAGTATACAGCAGCAGCCCCAGTGGTAGTATACAGCAGCAGCCCCAGTGGTAGTATACAGCAGCAGCCCCAGTAGTAGTATACAGCAGCAGCCCCAGTGGTATATACAGCAGCAGCCCCAGTGCTAGTATACAGCAGCAGCCCCAGTGGTAGTATACAGCAGCAGCCCCAGTGGTAGTATACAGGCCCCCCCCCATCGGTATACAGGGCCCCCCCCTTGCTGCCGCAAACCTGTAAAGTAATACATCATTATACTTATCCCTGTCATCGTCGCCGCCATCGCACTCCTCCGGGTCTTCATGCTTCTTCCTGCTTCCTCCTCTGGCGCACAGACAATGACGTCATTGCCTGCGCCCACTAGAGGAGGAAGCCGGAAGAAGCATGAAGACCCGGAGGAGCGCGATGGCGGCGACGACAGGGATAAGTATAATGATGTATTACTTTACAGGTTTGCGGCAGCAAGGGGGGGCCCTGTATACTGATGGGGGGGGACTGTATACCGATGGGTGGGGCGCCTGTATATAAGCCGAGGGGGGACTTTTCAGCCTGAAAAACTTGGCTTATAAGCGAGTATATACAGTACTACTTTGTGTTGGTATATCACATAAAATCCCCAAAAACTCAATATACATTTGTGGGTGTAACTTGAAAAGATTTGGAAAAGTTCATGGGGTATGAATACTTTTTCAAGGCACTGCCTTGGTATGATTTTTATCCCATCTTACTTGTATAAAGTCTTTTGCTGGTCACACAAAATGTATTAATTAACATCATCACAGGTGTGTCAATGCATACTAACCTGTTATTCCATAATTTTTAGATGGTATCATTCCAACATCGACTTTTATTGCATCCACATCCACGTTTTTTCTAAACCAACCCAGAGATCTCCTTTTCTCTGCTAGAGATCTCCTCTCTGGTACGTCTGCATATCCAAAAAGAAACATTCTGCAGCCTGGCACTTGGTTGACCAACTCGTCAGCAATACCTAAACAGAGTCATATGTTAGGCTATAGATTGAAATCGATGGCTATAGGTTGAAGCTATAAATTATTAGTGGCGTTGCACAGGTGTGATTCACAATTAATTTTATAGTACATGAGCGCCAATTGCACATCTACAACTACATGTGATACATTTGAACAAACAGAAGCACAGGAAATGTTACCACATTCTAGGATCCCATGGGCTTTGTCTCTAGCTCTATATTTTAAGCAACATTACTTGACATTTACATTGTAGATTAATTTACAGAATTACAGAATACTAATCTACTCGTTTACAGAAAATGTGAATTAACTAAATTAATTAACAAATTAACTAAATGCATTGACCGAATTGACGATTAGAGCTAACATCACACAATGAGTATTTTTAGAGCATTTTTGTGCCAATCTGAATACAGATAATCTGCACCATAATACAGCACCAGCTAATTTCATCTACACATTGCTGAAAAATTTCTGTGCTGAAATTGACCATTGGTGCGGATTTTAAATTATACATGTCAATAATTTGTGCAAAATCAGCCATTGCAATGGAAAGCATGAAATCTACGACAAAGGTGCATGAAAAGCTGCATCTTGCATAGGTTTTTTCGGAATATAAGACACAGCTAGATTTTAGTGGCGGAAAATAGGGGAAAGAAATTTGAAGCATAAAATGTGGTAAAATAAATATTTAAATAATATAAATATGCAAATAGAGTCTGTGGAGCCTCATTTAGGAGTCTCAACACAGGACTAGCCAGATATCCCTCCAGGGAAGGACCTAGCCATGGGGGGGTGGCTCTTGAGGAGACCACCATAATCACCATATTAAGTGGCCCTTTTAGTCAATATAGGAGAGAATATATAGTGAATAAAGTATATGTGGCGGCTGTATTGGCCACCTTCGGACCCGGTGCTGACACTTTTCTGCATAGTAAGGCCTGAGAGGCTGCTGCTTCTAATGTATATCAAGAAAACTGAAGAAAAGCAAAGTGACATGTCCAATGAAACTGCTTAGCTGCTTACGTAACTAGTTTCCAAAATTCCAACTCCTTAGTTTTTATTACTGGAAGTACATTTTTCTATAAATCAGTCATTTCAGCATGTAATATTTTTATTGCAATTATTCTGAACTACTACAATGCAGCCAGGGACTGTTTGACTAGCTGAGCTCGGGTTTATGCTATCTTTTAGAGTTAGTAAGTACTAACTACCAGCGCTGATTAATGCACTTGGCCTTGTGTTATGTCTGGGTTAATTCTGTGTGTAATTGCCTCCCTGCAAGACATTAAAGACAAATGTATACAAAGCAGATGAAACAGAAATACGGCACTGACATCTTGTGGCTACAAGCTGCATAGAGTAAAAAGTCATATTATATCTTCTTTTCTATGAGTTTTTCCCTGTATGTAACTTTGAATTGTGTTGAATATAAAAACTATTGAATTTCTTTAACATATAACTCGATATGATACAATACAGCAATGATTTGTGCCAGCTATAACATGAAATGCTATTGAAGAAACTTTTTTGTCTAGGCTGGTTTCAGCGCTTAAGCACGTCCTGATCGGCAATATAAAAGTCAATTGGTACTCATTTACTATGGGGTTAGAACATTTGTTAGGATGATCATAAGTCCGATCAGTGTCGAACACCAGGCCAACCACTGCATTTATTGACCACTTTTCCACCTGGCTTCTACACTTTCTATCTACTGACATTCCCACCATAATCATGGGCTACTTCAACATCTCCACTAACACCCACCAGTTTGCAGCTTCCAAATTGATGTAGCTCGCTTCATCGCCTTACTCAATCTTACTCATCCACAACCACCCACACAGCTGGCTATTCATCTGACCTTATTTTCTACTCCCTCTGCTCTCTATCTAACCTCACCTCTCCCCATCTGATCATCATCTACTCACTTTCTCATCCTTGTTTTCTTCACCTGCCCTCCATGTACACCAACTAGCGGACCTCCACCTCCTCACACACCTAGACATTGACACACTTTCTGACGCTATTCTATCTCTGTCCTCGATATTTTCACCCCATGACACAGACAGTGCCACCATTTTCTACAATGCCAAACACACATCAGCTATTGAGTCAGTTGCCCCTTTCATGAATGGGAAATCAATAGACAATTCTGACACAAGAACCTCAATATAAAGCTTTGGAAAGTGTCCAGGGTTGAATATCAGCGCTGGAAGAAAACACACTCGCTAGAAAACTTCACCAAATACAAGCACACAACTTTCACATTCAAGTCGACCCTGACCTCTGCTAAACAGGACTACTTAACAATCCTTGAATCTTCTTTATCCCACAACACAAAACAGTTATTCAACACTTTTAAATCCCTCTTCCGCCCACCATTGCCCCCTCCAACGTTCCTCATCTCTGCAGAAACCTTCACCACACATTTAAAAAAAAGATCAACAAAAGAAGTCAAGTCTTCACTGCTCAACCACATCAAACTCTATGTATAACACTTCACTGTCCTTTCCCTATGAACTACCTCCTCATCATTACTGAAGGAGAGCTAATAATGTCTCCAAATTCTACCGCACCGCTTGTGCATTTGTCCCCAATCCACCTCCTTCCCAACCTCAACACCATGCTTATCCCGGACCTAAACTATTACTTCAATCCATCATTAATTTCTGGTTTCGTTTCTTCCTTTCTGCCATCACCCGACCTCTATGTCCAGCTATCATCCCATATCGCTGCTTCTGTTTGCCTCCAAACTCCTTGAACAGCATGGCCATGCTGAATTTTCCTCCCACCTCTCATCTAACTCATTCTTTGAGAACCTACAATCCGTCTTCCATTCCCACCACTCCACCACCATTTGTCTAACCAAAATTACTAACGACTTACTACCAAAGTTAACAGACATATACTCTTCTTTCTAAACGTGTCCTCGGCGTTTAACACAGTTAACCACTCTCTCCCACTACAAATCCTCTCTTCCCTTGATGTTGAAAACTTTGCCCTCTCCTGAATCTCCTCATACCTTTCTAACTACACATTTAGAATCTCCTACTCCCATACTACCTCCTCAACTTGCCCTCTCTCTATTGTTGTCCATCAAGGCTTTGTCTTGGGACCCCTATTCTTCTCAATCTATAGCTTTGAGTAAAAAAATCCCTGGTCTGTGGAGCGCTAGGGCTAGAGATAAATGGCACTAGGGTTATTTTAGAAAAAGTTTCTTTATTAACCTCTTTACAGGCCACTACGTGTTTCTGCAGCAGAGCGCTGCCTTCATCAGGTGATGCCTAGCAATACAACATGGTCACCATTGTAGGACCTGTGGTGACATCAATCCGGTCATTGATCGCGGCAGGAGTTGGAGCTCCCGGAGCAACTTTCGGTGCCTCCACTATACCTCCAGGCGGAGGTGGATTCACAGGCATAAGACCGCAGTTGTGCAGGGTTGCACAACCACCTCTGGTGAGTGGCTACACAGCCCTGGGCCTAAATCCACTTCAAAAACTTTCTTCACATGCGCTCCCACCCCCTCCCCCCTTTTTGTCTTGCAATCTATAGCTTTGGCCTGGAACAACTCATAAAGTCCCATGGTTTCCAATACCACCCATATTCTGATGACACTCAGATCTAACTCTCTGGCCCAGACATCAACTCTCTGCTTTCCAGAACCTCCTCCTGAGCACTGCTCTGAAATCAGGTGACCGGGGCAAGGCGATTTATCGCCACCAAATTCCGCAATTACACACCGCAAATGGGAGGGAATTTGACGGCGATAGTTCCAGGACGACATATCGATGTCAAGATTTGCAACCGCGGTTGCGGCATGTAAAGGTACCTTTAGAGGGTCAATACACTGTATTAAGAACTCGGGTATGTGAACTTTTGATCAGGGTCATTTGGATGTTTGGTTGTCATGATTTAAAAAGAAAAAACACAGTAGTTTGACAATAAATGGCTTCACCCAACCACTAACCATGAGTGCAAAAACCGTTTCTGTGTTATCATTCATATTCTCTGAAAAAAGACCAAGAAAGCAAAAAATCTGCTGAAGTATGTAAACTTTTGAGCACAACTGTTTATAGGAGAAATTATGTACATAGGACTATACTCAGAATGTATTATACAGTCATATTAAAATAGTTTTTTTTTGCAACAGCTATTTCAGTGTGATATATGTAATAACTGATGGACACAGTAATATTTCAGGTTTGAAATGAGGTTTATTGTACTAACCAAAAATGTGAAATTATTTCAAAATTTGACAGGTGCCAAAGTATGGGCACCCTTCTGATTTTCATGATTTGAATACTCCTAACTACTTTTTACTGACTTACGGAAGCACTAAATTGGTTTGGTAACCTCATTGAGCTTTGTACTTCATAGCCCGGTGTATCCAATCATGAGAAAAGCTATTTCAGGTGTCCACTTGCAAGTTGTTCTCCTAGTTGCATCTTCTCTGAGGAGTGGCATCACGGGCTCCTCAAAACAGCTCTCAAATGATCTGAGAAAAAAGATTGTTCAACATAGTTGTTCATGGGAAGGATACAAAAAGTTGTCTCAGAGATTTAACCTGTCAGTTTCCACTGTGAGGAACATAGTAAGGAAATGGAAGACCACAGGGACAGTTCTTGTAAAGGCCAGAAGTGGCAGGCCAACAAAAAATATCAGAAAGGCAGAGAAGAAGAATGGTGAGAACAGTCAAGAACAATCCGCAGACCACCTCCAAAGACCTGCAGCATCATCTTGCTGCAGATGGTGTCACTGTGCATCGGTCAACAATACAGCGCACACTGCACAAGGAGGAGCTGTATGGGAGAGTGATGCGAAAAAAGCAATTTCTGCATGCACGCCACAAACAGAGTTGCCTGAGGTATGCAAAAACACATTTGGACAAGCCAGTTTCATTTTGGAAGAAGGACCTGTGGACTGATGAAAAAAAGATTGAGTTGTTTGGTCATACAACAAGGCGTTATGCATGGCGCCACAAAAACACAGCATTCCAAGAAAAACACTTGCTACCCAGTGTCAAATTTGGGGGAGGTTCCATCATGCTTTGGGTCTGTGTGGCCAATGACGGCACCGGGAATCTTGTTAAAGTTGAGGGTCACATGGATTCCAGTCAGTATCAGCAGATTCTTGAGAATAATGTTCAAGAATCAGTGTCAAAGTTGAAGTTACGCCGGGGATGAATCTTTCAGCAAGACAATGATCCAAAACACCGCTCCAAATCTACTCAGGCATTCATGGAGAGGAACAATTACAATATTCTGGAATGGCCATCCCAGTCCCCAGACCTGAATATCATTGAACATCTGTGGGATGTTTTGAAGCGGGCTGTCCATGCTCGACAACCATCAAACTTAACTGTACTGGAATTGTTTTGTAAAGAGGAATGGTCAAAAATACCTTCATCCAGGATCCAGGAACTCATTAACAGCTACAGGAAGCGACTAGAGGCTGTTATTTTTGCAAAAGGTGCATCTACTAAATATTAATGTCATTTTTCTGTTGAGGTGCCCATACTTTTGCACCTGTCAATATTTGAAAAAATGCATATTTCACATTTTCGGTTAGTACAATAAACCTCATTTCAATCCTGAAATATTACTGTGTCCATCAGTTATTACATATATCACACTGAAATAGCTGTTGCAAAAAAACAATTTTTTAACAAAAAAAAAAAGAGTAAGATTAAGACAGGTGCCCAAACTTTTTCATATGAATGTAAATACTAATATTTAGACCCTCGGGGGTAAGTGAACTGATCTTGTAGATCCAAAAAGATTCATGGTTTATCAGTATCATATATCTGTTTGGACAAGTATCACTTATTTGTTCAATAATTGTAAGTTTCAATCCAGTTGAATCTTTCTGGTGCTCCAACATGAAATGTTTGGGCACACTGTGGATTATAATACCATGAACAATATTATTTCTATGTTTGTTCAGTCTGCAGTGCATGGGCTGTATGGTTTAATCTTTCAAACAACACATCTAAAGGTACCGTCTTGCGGGCAACATCGCCAGCAACAACGCCGGCAACTCAGGGGCGTGGTGAAGTTGCAGCAACATCGCTCATGAGTTGCTACGTGTAACAGGGTGATTTCAACGGCGATAAGTTGCTTGAGCAGAGTTACCAGGTTTCCCAACATGTTGGGAAACCAGGGGATGTTGCTCAGGCAATCTGATAGCATTGCTCTGTGTGACACGGCAACAGCGATGTTGAAAGCAACGTCCCCCATTCACTGCAATGTTAAATGATCATTGCCTGCATTGACTTTAACCCTGGCAGCGTAGTTCCTTTCAACATCGCTGCTGACTTGCCGACGATGTCTCTGCGTCTGACATCTCCACAGCAATCTTGGCAGCGTTCCCAAAATGTGCGATCTCCCGTGAGTTGCCAGCGATGTTACCCCGTGTGACGGTACCTTAAGCTTTTGTTACCTCCTGCTGCTTCTAAAGGTACCTTTACATGCCGCAACTGTGGCTGGGAATCCTGACGGTGATATGTCGCCCTGGAACTATCGCCGTCAAATTGCCTCCAGTTGTGTCGGGCCCACGGGGATGGGGGTACTCGGAACTGGACCGGATTACTGCTGGGGAAGTCACTGGTGGCTCTGGTCCGGGCCATGTCCCTGGCTCGACAATGAAAGGGGAATATTTACAGGGGATTGTCAGTCGTGACGCCACCCACTATGTGCGGCCAGTAATGGGGCTGCCGCTGCTGCAGAACCTCCGGGGATGATGGAATGGCAGCGTAGATGGGATAGTTCCAGTGGGTAGAACTGTGTTCCCTGGGGCAGTAAGGGTTAAAGTCAATGATGTGGTGTGCAGACCGGGTGCAATTCACTTACCATGCAGACTCTGCAGAAATCTCTTCTCGGTGCCGGTGCTGACAGGCTGTGGCTCTGCAGGTGGAGCGTTCTCTGTATCCTGTATGGGAAGAATGGTGCTCAGGTGGAAACAGACAAGAGAGGCAGATTCAGGGTTCTCCGTGTTTACTTCTTCTGTTCTCAGTCAGGTTACAGTTCAGTACAGTTCTTACAAGGTTCAGTTCTTAACACACGGGTTCACTCTCCCTCTCCGGGTTCCCTTTTACTCTCTGCAGCCAGGCCTCTTTCTCTGACCCCTCACACTGTCTCTGTGTCCTTTCCGGGCTGTTAACGGTCTCCGTTTCTACGGGATGTGTGTGAAACTCCGGACAGTATGGCGGTGACTCGGGCCCTTTTTGGGTCCTCCTCGTCGTCACTGAGCGGCCTGTCCTTTTGGGTAGGGATCCCAGTCTGGATCTAGAACCCCCCCGTCGGTTAATCTGGAGATGCCGGGTAAAACTACGGTCCCCTTTAGAGCCGACACTCTACTCAGCCCAGCTGTCACGGGTGGCACGGATGACAGGGTAGAGACCACGCGCAGACGATCCCAGCGTTTGGCCAATCAGCCATAATGTTTGAGGACGGTCCGTCTTTCAGGGGCTTTTACCTTCTGTGTAGATAGAGAGAAGGTATGATAAGATCTCCCTATCATGGGGAGACGGCTGGGAAGGTCTTGTGCTCGGTCTGGTTTCTACACCAGTATTCTGGGTCACTAGGACCCAGCAGGTTCTTCCCACCTTTATAAGGAGTTTCATTGCCCTCCCTCGGTGCAGGTGATATTTCCTTGGACACTCATTATCCTTGCTCCAGCAGAAGCTGAGGAGGTGGAGGTTGCTGTGCTCTGCTGCAAGATAAGTGTTTTCTTTCCCCATTGTCTGTTTTTCCTTGTGTTTGTCTTTAGTTGTTAGTGGAGGGGTCTAGTGAACCTCTCCATCTGATCCTTAGATAAGGTAGTGCTAGGATCAGAGAGGGACGAGGTTCGTGGTCGGCGACAGTTGAGGAAACTGTATAGGGACGTCAGGGCAGACAGGGTCAGCCCCAGGAAGACTAGGGGTCACCCTCTCCCTCTTGTGCCCATAGCTTTAGGGACTCCTTATCCCCCCCCCGTCGTTGTCCTACGCTGAGTGTCTCTCCCGCTCCCAGCGTGACATTATCACCTGCCAATACTGTAACTGAAGGACAGGGGAGGAACCGATTTTTCTTCCTTTCCTTATGGATCCTGTGTCTGCTTTGGCCCAGCAGCTGCAGTCCCTGTCTTTGGAGGTTGCGGACCTTCGGTCGGCTTTACAGGGCCCGCAGCCGCAAAATGGTGTCTTGGGGAATCAAGCATTGGGTCAGGCCAGACCTGAACCTAAGGTTGCCCTCCCTGACAGGTTTTCAGGAGGTAGAGATAAGTTTACTGTGTTCAAAGAAGCCTGTAAATTATATTTTAGGCTTAGGCCTTATTCCACTGGTGATGAGCAGCAGCGTGTAGGAATTATTATGTCGCTACTGCAGGGAGATCCCCAGTCCTGGGCTTTCTCTCAGCCACAGGACTCTACTTGTCTCCGCTCTGTGGATGAATTTTTCGACGCACTGGGCCTCATATATGATGACCCTGACCGTGTCTCTTTGGCTGAAGCCAGGTTACGCCATCTCCGCCATGGGACTCGGTCGGCGGAATCGTATTGTTCTGAGTTCCGCAGGTGGGCTACGGACACGAAGTGGAACGATCCGGCGCTCAGGAGTCACTTTTGTCAGGGTCTTTCAGAGAGGCTGAAGGATGCTCTGGCGGTTTATGAGACCCCTCCGTCCCTGGAGGCGGCTATGTCGTTAGCTATTCGTATGGATAGACGCCTCCAGGAGCGGAGGAGTAGACCTCCTGTTACTGGGAGCCATTCTCGTGGTGGTTCCTGGTTACCGGGAGGTCACGCGGAGGGTGAGTCGTTCCTCCCGAGTGCGGAGGAACCTATGCAGCTAGGAGGAGCGGCGGCCTCGAGGTTCTCCTCCGGTACCTCCCGGGGCAAGGGGAAGGGGGTCTGTTTCTTCTGTGGGAAAGGGGACCATTTCATTGGGGCCTGTCCCTACACTCCTAAACGGACTGGGGTGCCTGGACCTTATGTGACTATGGGGGGTGTGGAGGTGGTCGAACGGGAGGTGTGTGTATCCTCCATTTGTACTTCCCGTTTCCTCCTAAGTGCGGAGGTGGCGCTGGAGGGCAAAACGGAGGGTATTTCTGTGTTTGTGGATAGTGGTGCGGGGGTCAGCATGGTGGATGCTCATTTTGTAGACGCTCATGGGCTTAACTGCTGTTTATTGTCTCGCCCCATCCGTATCTATGCCATCGACTCAGCACCTCTTGCTCAGGGTAGTCTCACACATATCGTACATGACATTAAGTTGACGGTTGGATCCCAACATCAAGAGACGATATCTTGCTATGTTCTAGACGGTCTCCCCGCTCCCATTGTCCTGGGCTTGCCATGGTTGATTAAACATAATCCCGTAGTAGATTGGCAGTCCCGGGACATTGTGGAATGGAGTGATTTTTGTTCTGAGAATTGTTTGGTTACCTCATTTTCGGTGGTGTCTGCTGTATCTCTGCCCCCGTTCCTATCAGAGTATGAGGATGTGTTCTCAGAGAAGGGGTGCCAAGACCTGCCTCCTCATCGGGCATATGATTGCCCAATCAACCTCGTTCCCGGAGCTAAACTGCCCAAAGCTAGGATGTTTACTATATCGGGTCCGGAAAGACAGGCGATGAAGGATTTCATTTCCGAGAGTCTGCAGACGGGTCACATCAGGCCCTCAACTTCGCCGGTTGCGGCTGGTTTCTTTTTTGTTAAGAAAAAGGATGGGGGCCTCCGTCCTTGCTTGGATTTCCGGGAGTTGAATCGGATTACTGTCCGTGATCCGTACCCCCTCCCTCTGATCCCTGATTTATTCAGTCAGGTAGTGGGTGCTAAATGGTTCTCCAAGTTGGATTTGAGGGGGGCCTACAACCTGATTAGGGTCAGAGAGGGGGATGAATGGAAGACGGCCTTTAATACCCCGGACGGCCATTTTGAAAGTCTCGTAATGCCGTTCGGGCTCACTAACGCCCCTGCGGTTTTCCAACACTTTGTCAATGACATATTCCATCATTTGGTGGGTAGATTTGTGGTTGTTTACTTAGATGATATCTTGATATATTCCCCCGATATGGAGACGCATCAGTCCCATGTCAAGCAGGTGTTACAGGTCTTACGGGACAATAAGCTGTATGCTAAACTCGAGAAATGTGTCTTCGCCGTTCAGGAGGTACGTTTTTTGGGGTACCTCCTGTCGCCGTCGGGTTTTCGGATGGATCCGGAAAAAGTCCGGGCGGTGCTGGACTGGGAACAACCGGACAATCTACGGGCATTGCAACGTTTTTTGGGGTTTACCAACTTTTACCGTAAATTTATTAGGAACTATTCGGTGCTGGTGACGCCTCTTACGGACATGACTAGGAAGGGGACAGATTTTTCCGAGTGGTCGGAGTCTGCTCGCCAGGCTTTCTCCTCCCTAAAGCGTTGTTTTGTTTCCGCACCTATTCTCCGTCAGCCCGATCTTTCTCAGCCCTTCGTTGTGGAGGTGGATGCGTCTGAGGTGGGGGTGGGGGCTGTATTGTCGCAAGGCCCTTCGCCTGGGAAATGGGTGCCCTGCGCGTTCTTCTCCAAGAAGTTGTCGTCGGCCGAGAGGAATTATGATGTTGGTAATAGGGAGCTGTTGGCTATTAAATTGGCTTTTGAGGAATGGCGTCACTGGCTGGAAGGGGCTGTCCATCCCATCACGGTTATTACCGACCACAAGAACCTGTCTTACCTTGAGTCCGCCAAGCGTCTCAATCCCCGGCAGGCCCGGTGGTCCTTGTTTTTCACGAGATTTAATTTTACCGTCACTTACCGTCCAGGGGTGGAGAACGTGAAGGCTGATGCATTGTCGCGTAGTTTCCCGGGTGGTAGTGCTCATGAAAGTCCCGTTCCCATCTTACAGGAGGGGGTGGTTGTTTCTGCTCTTTGCCCTGATCTGGAGGGGGAGGTGTTGAAGGTCCAGGGGGGCGCCCCTGCCTCCTGTCCTTCTGGGAGACTGTTTGTGCCATCATCTTTGCGTCTCAGAGTGCTGTCAGAGCATCACGACTCCGTATTGGCAGGGCATCCCGGCAGTAGGGCCACCTTCGATCTTTTATCTCGTCGCTTTTGGTGGCCGGGGTTGAGGAAGGACGTAGCGGAATTCGTATCCGCCTGTAGTGTGTGTGCACGGGCTAAGGTTCCGCATACCCGTCCGGCTGGTTCTCTCTTGCCATTGTCTATTCCTGAGAGGCCATGGACACATGTGTCAATGGATTTTATCACCGATCTTCCGGCGTCTGCAGGCAAGACGGTAGTGCTGGTAGTGGTTGATAGATTCAGTAAGATGGTTCGCTTTGTGGCACTGCCCGCGCTTCCTAATGCTCGGACACTGGCACAGGTGTTTGTAAGTGAGATCGTGAAGCTTCATGGAGTTCCCTCCGAGGTGGTTTCTGATCGTGGTACTCAGTTTGTCTCCAAGTTTTGGAAGGCTTTTTGTGCACGTTTAGGAATTGCCTTGTCCTTCTCTTCTGCTTTTCATCCTCAGTCTAATGGGCAGACCGAACGTATGAATCAGAATTTGGAGACTTATCTGAGGTGTTTTGTCTCTGACAATCAGGAGACTTGGGCGAGTTATTTGCCCTTGGCCGAGTTTGCCCTTAATAATCGTCTTCAGGAGTCCACTGGCAAGTCACCGTTCTTCGGTGCATATGGGTTTCATCCTCAGTTTGGCACTTTTAGTGGTACTAGTCCTTCCGGAGTTCCTGAGGAGGACCGATTTACCTCATCCCTCTCCTCGGTTTGGCGGAGGGTACAGAGTAGCTTGAAGCTCTTAGGCGACAGGTACAAACGTATGGCTGACAGGAAGCGTGCGCCAGGTCCGGACCTGTGTGTGAATGACTACGTGTGGTTGTCTACCAAGAATGTGAAGTTGAAGGTGCCCTCTTGGAAGTTGGGGCCCAGGTTTATTGGCCCTTATCAGATAACCGCCGTTATCAATCCCGTGGTGTTTCGTCTTGCGTTGCCTCCCGCTCTTAAGATCCACAATGTATTTCATAGGTCGCTCCTCAAACCGTATGTGCCGTCGTCTAACCCGTCTCCTTTGCCCCCGGAGCCCATCTGCGTAGCGGGGAATTTGGAATTTGAGATCTCAAAGGTGGTTGATTCTCGCAGGGTGCGCCGTTCTCTTCAGTATTTGGTGCACTGGAGGGGATACGGTCCGGAGGAACGGATGTGGGTGCCGGCGTCGGAAGTCTCCGCCGCTAGGCTGGTCCGCGCTTTTCACCGTTCCCATCCGGATAAGCCTGGTCCTGAGTGTCCGGGGGCCACTCGTGGACGGGGGGGTACTGTCACGGGTGGCACGGATGACAGGGTAGAGACCACGCGCAGACGATCCCAGCGTTTGGCCAATCAGCCATAATGTTTGAGGACGGTCCGTCTTTCAGGGGCTTTTACCTTCTGTGTAGATAGAGAGAAGGTATGATAAGATCTCCCTATCATGGGGAGATGGCTGGGAAGGTCTTGTGCTCGGTCTGGTTTCTACACCAGTATTCTGGGTCACTAGGACCCAGCAGGTTCTTCCCACCTTTATAAGGAGTTTCATTGCCCTCCCTCGGTGCAGGTGATATTTCCTTGGACACTCATTATCCTTGCTCCAGCAGAAGCTGAGGAGGTGGAGGTTGCTGTGCTCTGCTGCAAGATAAGTGTTTTCTTTCCCCATTGTCTGTTTTTCCTTGTGTTTGTCTTTAGTTGTTAGTGGAGGGGTCTAGTGAACCTCTCCATCTGATCCTTAGATAAGGTAGTGCTAGGATCAGAGAGGGACGAGGTTCGTGGTCGGCGACAGTTGAGGAAACTGTATAGGGACGTCAGGGCAGACAGGGTCAGCCCCAGGAAGACTAGGGGTCACCCTCTCCCTCTTGTGCCCATAGCTTTAGGGACTCCTTATCCCCCCCCCCGTCGTTGTCCTACGCTGAGTGTCTCTCCCGCTCCCAGCGTGACATCAGCCTCCAGCAGTCCTGCAATATGAAGCTCTACCAGGCTCCTTCCCTCTGCGTCTCTCAATATCATAGGAGGGCTACTCCACCTGCAGTCGGTTGCTTCAGCTGCACTCTAGGGCCCGGGTATCACCGTCCCTCTCAGTCTCCTCACACTCCTCTTGGTATCGGCTTCGGACAGGCTTTCTCTCTCCTCCGGCTCACACTGGCTCGGTACAGATTCTGCGCTCCTACACCTTACACTCACAGGACGTGTGAGCCTTTCTTCCTGCTCAGCTTAACTCAACCTTCCGCTGTCTCTTGGCCTGTGCTGTGTCTCTCAGCCTGCTGCTGATCTTGGTCTTTGCTGCTCAGCACCCTGGGCCTACTGAACTCCTTCCTCCTCCCCCTCACTATTTCTACTGTCAAGTCACCTGACTACGTATGTGCCCAACCCACTCCTCTAAATCTACCACCCCTCGTTTGCCTAGAGTCACCAATCTTAGGGCTGGATGCTACCATCTACTGCACGTGGTTTGTGTGGGCTGTGAGGGCGTTGCTGTGCAACAATTGTCCTACCTGCCTGGCTGCAGTTCCCTTTTGTGGCCTCCTGGACGCAGGGGCGCCACAGGAGCGGCGTGTAATTGGGGAATTTGGCAGCGATAAATCGCCTTGCGCCGGTCACTTGATTCCTGACCCGTGCGCGGCGAGAAATGTGGCAGCGATATTGAGACCTGGAAATATCGCTGCCACATTTCCACCCAATTGCCTCCTTATTGCGGCGTGTAAAACGGGAATTTGGCGGCGATATTTCGCCTCGCTCCAGTCGCCTGGTTTTAGAGCACTGCTCTAAAATCGAAACCAGGCGACATTTGGTTTTATCGCCGCCAAATTCCCGATTTACACGCTGCAATAAGGAGGCAATTTGGCGGCGATACTTCCAGCAAGAAATATCGCCGCCAAAAATGTCTCCTCTGGTTGTGGCGTGTAAAGGTACACTTAGGGTATCATTACATGTTCCAATATCATTCCGATATCGCATACAATTTCATGGGAGCGTGCTTGTTTTTGGCATTTGCCCAAGATCGCATAGTAGATGTTACACGTAGCAATCACACCTCCAACCTGAGACGATCCGGCGTCCCGGAAGTCGTGCAGCCGAGTTTTCAGATCGTAGTTGCGCCGTCACACAGCACAACCACATAAGCAATGTGGGAGTACTTTTCACCCAGCTTAGGCGTACGTTAGTTAACTTTCATCTGCCCCCAGAACCCTCCGATTGGATGGCAAAGAGCGTTACCATTGGTCAGCCATCCCAGACAACATGGTGGCGACATTGCCCATTATATCATCTGGAAACTGATGTAATATGTGATGAGTGTCAGCTCCAGCAACACACTGCGGCGTCGCCAAACTGGCAGACAGGCTCGCTAGTGTACTGCAGTGTGCATCTACTAGTCAAGTTGGTAAGCTACACACAGGAAGTATGGACATGTCTCTGTACCTTACATAGCATTATCCCAACTATGTGGCTGGCTAATGTATGTATGTGTTTCCACATATGTACATATGTCTCAATAAGACAAGCTAGAGGTGACAGGGGCGGAACTACCGTGGTGCAGCTGGTTCAGCTGCACCAGGGCCCCGACTGGCTAGGGGGCTCCTTCAAGCCTGAAGGGGGCCCCCCAGCCGACCCCCGTAACTCGACGTCAGAGGAGAGTAGGGTCAGGCAAGGGAAACAGAAAGCTTCCTGCTTTCCTTGCCTGATCCCACCCCTCCTCTCCTCTGCCCCTCCGGCTCCCGAGAACGGCGCGGCTCAGCAGGCAGGAGAGCTGCCGGCCGCCAGCACCCCTCCACAACCCCCAGCAGCAGACCGCGCCGCCGGCTGCCAGCACCCCTCACAACCCCCAACAGCAGACCGCGCCGCCAGCTCCCCCCTCCCCCTCCTCAACATGGCTGCATCAGGGCACCCTGGGGCTAAGGTCCGCCCCTGAGAAGTGACCATGTGTGTCACATACCCATGTCTACATGCAGCAATCTGGACAGAGAAACACACAAACCCCATACAGTGTTTTGGAAACTGCCACACATGTGTAGTGTACCTGTGCACACAATGGTGCAGGGATCCTCAAATAACATTGTTGTCTCACACCTCAGAACACAGCCTAAAATGCTATGTGATACAGTGGTCAGCTACAAATAAAGGAATCACACATGTTGGTCTGATCAGAAATAAATATATTCGGAGTGTGGCCACACAAATAAAAAAAAAACAACAAACACACAACAAAAAAACAAGTGTTGTCATCACACAAGTAACATATTACATAAATGAAATATTGCATAATTGTGCCATAACTTAGAAATGAATGTATGTGAAACCAAAATCATAAATAGAACCACACATTGGACAGTGTGGACCCATGACACACCGCTTACATCTGGTGGTCCTGCCAGGCCATCGCCCCAGGGCCATTGAAATATGAGCAGTAGCTGTCTCTGCTGCTCCTGGCATCCTGCTGATGTCGTCCGTGGCCCAACGGCTGGAGTGGCGCTATGCCAGGGACGTTAGCACACCACTCACCTGGCACGAGTTCCCCAGTTGTGGGGTCCACACTATCCACATAACTTGCTGGCGTGTATGATTGAGTATCCCAAAGACGCAGAAAGTTATGCAGCATACAACACGCCATCACTACCATACGGATAGATTCCAGTTTCATATTTTATAGCACTATGAAACACGCGGAATCTATTGGTCATGATCCCAAACGCATTTTCAACCACACGACGGGCCCGGGATAGCCTGTAATTCAAAAGGCATTGCTCAGGGTTCAGAGTCCTCTGGGGATATGGCCGTAGTAGGTTTGCGTGAAGTGTGAAGGCCTCATCCCCCACAAACACAAAGTTGAGATGTTCAGTGGTGTCATCATTTGGGGGTAAGTTCAGCCGCCTGCTCACAAGGTCTCGACCAAAGGAGGTCTGGGCCAAAACTCCGCCATCACACACACGGCCGTTCATCCCCACATCCACAAGGAGGAACTCATAGTTGGCATTGACGAGGGCCATGAGGACCACACTGAAATAACCTTTGTAGTTAAAATAATACGACCCGCTGTTGGGGGGTTGTGTGATCCTCACATGCTTGCCATCCAATGCCCCCCTGCAGTTTGGGAATTGCCACCTCTCCTGGAAGGCAGTGGCAACTTCCAACCATTCCACGGGGGTTGTTGGAAAACGCATATAGGTTGGCAAGAGACACCTCACAATGGCCTCACATGTCTCAGGGATTAGGCAGCTCAGCAGTGGGCATGAAACTGCAGCAGAATACTGCAGGTCAGTCATCGTGCGCCCTGTTGCCAAGAAACACAGAGTCACAGCCAACCGCTCCTCGGCTGGAACAGCTTGATTCATTACAGTGTCCTCACGGGCAATATGTGGTATTACCAAGTCCAAGAGGATTTTGAAAGAGGCCTCAGACATCCTGAGATAGTTCCTGAAGTCCAGCGGATTCCTGTCCTCCAGCTGATGGACAAGGCCCATGTTACTCAGGTGGCGCCTTTGCAGGAGCCAATCCCGAGACCACACACGCCATCATCTAGGCCTCCGCAGTCTCTCAGTCCTCTCATCCGTCAACAAGGCATCCTCCACCATGGACATAGCCACTACTGCCATTGCGGAATGATGCATGACGTCCAATCTGTGTTAGCACGGGTCTGCGAACGGAAAAGATAAAATAACATGTATAAGCACATGGAGGGCTAACAACAACAACATCATTCAATTAGCACATGTAAATAGTCGTGTCATACCCCTCCAATACACATTAACATGGCTGGCCTGTTACGTTACACACCATCTAATGCTTGTCGACCTTGCTTCTTGTAAACACTACAGTATGCCAGTTCACATAACACATACTACACATATGTGAACCCATACTACTCTTCATTTACAGACCTGACATTATGTGCCTCCGCAAAGGCAATACAACACCAAGATGTCTCCCATGGCTGCCAACAATCAGTATGTACAGTATGTAAATTATAACCATTTGACATGCCACAACAACACTTAATTGGGTCAACTACATTACACAGCACAAGAGGGTAATGCTTCCAGATGCATTATTGTGTCTTCATCGAATTGACAGATGTACAATCCCCAAAGCTGCATGTCCTTGAATCAGTTAGCATTAAATGTGTGTGGGCAACCGGTGCTCCAACATTTCCTGCCATTTGGATATAGGCCATATTTCACCTTACCAACACTCTTCTTGTCAAGACCGTGTTACCCACACATAATGGATGATCACTGACTACACACAAAAACACATGTGTCAACCACCCACACAGTACCCAATATGTAGCATATAGCCTCAAAGTGGTAACAGTGGACAAATGGCCCAGGAGCTCCTGGTGCTCATTAGCGCAAACTCTCCATGCAGGAATATTTACAACACGCAGTTAAGATGCCAGAATATCCCCAAACAGCTGTGCACATAACTACTTACGCAATGGCTCTGGGCAGCAAACACAACATCGTTCTGCCATTCCCCATTTTTATGTGTGAAGCCACCAATCACAACCCACTTGCGTCGTCCAATTGGATCTTGACTTGCCGTTACCACACCCGCCATCGCCGATTGGACGGCTCTGCTGCGATGTCATTGGTTGAGCGCCCTTTAAAAGATGGATGTGGGACATTCGGCCTGTTGCACATGGAATCACAATGTGGTAGCGTCTCCTCTTCTGGCACTGCAGGACTGACAGTATGTATTGATGACTCTGGCTCGTCTTCATCTATTCTGTCTGTATGGGCTGCGATTTGCACTCACTCCTCTACCATGTGGTAATGTGGTTGGTGTTGGCTTACACTACGTATGTGTACTAATGGGCCATGTAGCCTTCATAGCTGCTATGAGCATCCCCTTAATGCCATATTCCTCAGAATGTACATTACCAGAGTAAACATGATATATGTTGCGCCCCACACTATTGATGCATATACGTATAAAGGGCATGTGCTTCTAAAGTATGTCAACCCCAATCATGGGTCAGTTTGTTTTACATAAAACATCATACCTACAGAATGTCCTTGGCCTGTGAGCCTTTGCTAAAGTAACCTGCAGTTCACATTATCCTCCTCCATTACCATACAGGCCTATGTAGGGACTGTAGTGCCATTTAGCTTAATGTGTGTTTAGTACCCTGGGTACGGTGTTTAATGTGTTACATATATTTTGGTTACGCAATTGATGTGTGCACAGGACCAAATGTACCCCCATTTGCACACATGAAACAACATGATACATACATGTGTGTGTGTTCATGTCATACTTTTCATTTTGCAGATGGCAGACAACCAGAATTTCGTCCGGGCCTTCATAGCCAAGTAGCAGGAGCTAAAGTGCTTGTGGCGGACAACATCACCTGATTACAAGAACAATCAGGTGAAGAGAGTGGCGTATGACCAGCTAATCACCCTCTCCCAGCAGCACCACCCTGGGGAGAGGGTGGATCAGGGGTTTGTGCTCAAGAAGATCAGGAACCTGCGTGCAGTGTATAAGAGGAAGTTGAATGAAGTAGAAAGATCTGGGCGGTCCGGGAGTGGAACGGGGGAGGTTTATGTGCCACACTTGTGGTACTTTAACTTCCTCCGGGACCAGCATCTCCCTCTGACTACACTGTGCAGCTGGGACCTAGCACAAGCCTCCTCCATCACTCTCCAAGACCCTGCTCCGCCACAAGAGGTACTTCATAATGTCTTTGTGTCATCACACTCTTAAATGGTGGTTGGCTACACGTGTGGTATGTTTAACTTAACAAACATATCAGTGTGTGGTGTTTGGCACAGAGCACAGTATGTTTAGGAGTTGTAGCATGCATTTGTGACATTGGAAAGATTGTGTGCTAGTGTGAACACATATGCATTTCCATGGTGGTTACTTTGAGTAATCACTGTGTCATGTTACACATAGCCATATCTTTAGGACAGTCTAATGGGCACACCTTTAAATATTCATTCTACACACAAACAATACTAATAGCTGCTTGTTAGTAATGCATTGATGACATGTCAATGTATAAATTATGTAGTAATGTTTTTTTTTTCCCCAGGGCCCTCAAGAGGTCAGGTCCAGCCTGGGGGGGCACCCGTTGGCGACGTTCCCCCAACAACATCTGGAGGGATTGTGGAGCCTGATCCCAGTGCCGCCGTGCAGCACCCTTGGCCCAGTGAGGGTGTGAGGCATAGAAGACCTTTGCCACCCCCTACCCAGCTGGGCGATTGGGCAAAGAGGATGCTGCTGAACAAGGAGCGTATCCCTTGCACTGGGATTGGGCAGCTAGTTAGTGAGCGGGTGTCCCGGCTGGGCCATCAACAACGGATGGACCTCGAGAGGTTAATCTACCTAGCCCTGGAGGCATCTTAGAATGGGACACTGAACTCACAGACCATCTTGGCTCAGCCCCCCCAGCAGCCGTCAGTGTCCCATCAGGCGCCACCGCTGGCTATGTTTGTGCCTGGACTTAATCCTGAGGTGCCGAGGGATGCAGGAAGACCTTTCCCTCGGCATCGATCACACCCACTTCCCGCAAGGGATGGGGGTGAAGCAGCCACGTCAGATCCTGCAGCTGCATATCCACACTATTGGGGACCCTACCACCAATTGTGAAGTGCCTGTTTTTGTGGCACCGCCTTTTGTTTGTGGAGAGGGCCTTATTTCCCAAAAATGTGTTTATTTTTTTGGAAATAAAATGTTATACCCACAAAAAGTACTCCATGGTTTTGGCCACCTACTCATGTGTTCTTGGTATCCACAATTCAACGGTGTTTAGAATGGAAGACACAGATGTGTCATACATTTTGCCTGCACATACACATAACTTCATGGTGAGGTATATGAATGATGTTACATTAGGAATTGATGTGTGGCATTCACAGGTTAAGGGAGATGTTCCGTGCAAAATACAAGGGTCAAGCAATTTGAAAGGCAAACACGGGCCAAAGTTGCTTTTTCTGCCCTTGTGCATTGGTCAACTGTTGTGTACACATAGGTTTTGTTATCACACGCCATGAAGCCAAAATGACCATTGGGTATGTGTGACTGCAGCCAGGCAGTGTGTTGGGGTTGTCCGGTGTGCCTTTTGATGGATGCCCAACACACATGCCAGAATTGGGTACCAAAGACACACAGTTTAGTAATGTTTGGGTGCTACATGGTGTTTACATACACTTTGGTACAATTAAGTAGTGTCCTTATGTAAAATAACACAACCACACCATGTTGTGGGATTTTTGCATGGTTTATTTTGCAATATCCCTTTTTGTTTGTTTTTGAGAGTGCCTAAAGGGTTTTCTTTTGTTTAAAACGTTTTTGGTTCTTTTCAGAACAAAGGTGTAAGGCAAGAGCCAATAAAACGTGGACACATAGTGTCAATAATTTCAAACCACGCTGTCAAACAGTACAGCAACAAGTTGTCAACATGACCAAAAAACATATTGTTACTCGGGCAACATGAGACATTAGGAGTCCCGGGTCCTCATGAATGTTGGCCCCCAGGGCCATGGCCTTGCTGGTGCTGAAGTACCCTGTGTATCATGGCCTCAAGCAGCTGTAGCTGTGCTGTGGCCTGATGTAGCTGTCGTTGGGCCTCTTGGTGGGCCTGCATCAGGTCACTCAATGATGGAACACCTATAGTGATGAAAGACATGCATCATTCCCACAGAAAATTACATGTGTGTTGCCAAATTTGTTTGTAGCACCAAACATTACTTACCAACTACATCCGAGCCACCATTCTTCGGTGAGGGGAGTGGCTTAGGGACCTGGTTGTAAGGCAGCAGGGGAAGGCGGTGTTGAGGCCGCGGGTGACCCAGCTTGGGCTGCTGCAGGGGATGGCGGTGGGGAGGCTGATGCAGCAGGGGAAGGCGATGTTGAGGCCGCTGGTGACCCACGTTGGGCTGCTGCAAGGGAAGCCGGTGGGGAGGCTGATGCAGCAGGGGAAGGCGATGTTGAGGCCGCTGGTGACCCACGTTGGGCTGCTGCAAGGCAAGCCAGTGGGGAGGCTGATGCAGCAGGGGAAGGCGATGTTGAGGCCACTCACTGGTGACCTACGTTGGGCTGCTGCAAGGGAACCGTGGTGGACCGCCTCAGCATTGCTCCTCAGCATCTGTTAGGTATTACAAAGTGATTCTTAATTTGTAGCACTGTATGAAGTGGAGAATGCCACCTAAACTGATGTCTGCCTAATGGCTTTGTGTAACTAGCACATCAATGTGCTGACATTTGAAGCTGGGGTGACAAGGGACATGCAAGATCTTCAGCCCCCCAATGGTACAAATCATCATATATGTATCGGTAGAAATTATTAAGATGTCCTTGGGCACACAGCACACACAGGTTTGAAAGTTAGCAAAATACATTGTTCT
>JARQOC010000011.1:76159409-76170294 GCA_033576535.1 Allobates femoralis
TTCCTTCAACACAAGCTCTTTTACTTATTTCCTTTTGTTTTTTTTAGAATTCCTAATTTCCATAGATCATCAGTCCTGTTTTATCCAGACGGCGGGCTCTCCATTATTAGGAGACACATTCCCATCACAGGTGCTTGTACTTGCACTACACCAGACCTGATGTTGTGAACATTAGTACTGCTTGTATTTCTTCAGGTCTTGGGAATACGAATTATATAGGCAAGGAGGGGCATTTGCCCATTCTACACATAATCTAGTATAGCATTTTCTCATAAATATAACACAATTGGGGATTTTGCCTCATTTTAAATGTACCGTATATACTCGTGTATAAGCCGACCCGTGTATAAGCCGACCCCCTACATTTGCCCCAAAAATCTGGAAAAACCTATTGACTCGTGTATAAGCCGAGGGTGGACCCCAGCACAGGTATACAGCCCCCAGCAGTGTGGTATACAGGCCCCCCCAGTGGTATACAGGCCTCCCCAGTGGTAGTATACAGCAGCCCCAGTGGTAGTATACAGCAGCCCCAGTGGTAGTATATAGCAGCCCCAGTGGTAGTATACAGCCGCCCCAGTGGTAGTATATAGCAGCCCCAGTGGTAGTATATAGCATCCCCAGCAGCCCCAGTGGTAGTATATAGCAGCCCCAGTGGTAGTATACAGCAGCCCCAGTGGTAGTATATAGCATCCCCAGCAGCCCCAGTGGTAGTATCCAGCAGCCCCAGTGGTAGTATACAGCAGCCCCAGTGGTAGTATATAGCAGCCCCAGCAGCCCCAGTGGTAGTATACAGCAGCCCCAGTGGTAGTATATAGCAGCCCCAGCAGCCCCAGTGGTAGTATATAGCAGCCCCAGCAGCCCCAGTGGTAGTATACAGCAGCCCCAGCAGCCCCAGTGGTAGTATATAGCAGCCCCAGCAGCCCCAGTGGTAGTATATAGCAGCCCCAGCAGCCCCAATGGTAGTATACAGCAGCCCCAGTGGTAGTATATAGCAGCCCCAGTGGTAGTATACAGCAGCCCCAGTGGTAGTATATAGCAGCCCCAGCAGCCCCAGTGGTAGTATACAGCAGCCCCAGTGGTAGTATATAGCAGCCCCAGCGGTAGTATACAGCAGCCCAAGTAATCCAGGGCCCCCCCAGCCTTGCTCCGGTCACCTGTAAAGCAAAATATACTTATCACTGTCCCGCTGCCGTCCGCGCCCGCATCTGCTGACACCGCGATCCTCCATCTTCATGCGTCTTCTTCCGACTTCCTGTGTTCGGCGCCGGCAATGACGTCATTGCCTGCGACGAACACAGGAAACCGGAAGAGGACGCATGAAGATGGAGGATCGGGGATGTCAGCAGTGGCGGGCGCGGACGGCAGCGGGACAGTGATAAGTATATTTTACTTTACAGGTGACCGGAGCAAGGCTGGGGGGGCCCTGGATTACTGAGGCTGCTGGGGCTGCTGTGGCTGCTGTATACCGTCACTGACTCGCGTATAAGCCAAGGGGGGTACTTTTCAGCCCAATTTTTGGGCTGAAAAACTCGGCTTATACGCGAGTATATACGGTAATATCATATATTTGTGTACATTCAGGTCCAGTATATTTCCAGTACCATTTATACATCTTATGGACTCCCACCAGTCTATATTTCGTTTCCATATAACTTCAGGTATTTTTACATTGCCTACTACTAATCATTTCCCAAGGGTATAACGCATGTTTTTGACACTGTCTTATATATTAATCATTTTAGACCAATAGAGTCAGTAACACATATGACCCTATACGCGGATAGCGGTTACCGCTTAAATGAGTCCTTATTATACCTTCTGCGGTTTTGGTAAGCTTAAATGCACATGTTATCAGTGATTCCTTCTACACACATTTTCAATATGGGGGTCCTTCCCTCAGTCCTTACTGCATGAATGTCTCTTAATGACTAGATATTGGTAATATATATCACAATGACTCGAACCGTATCTGGGATTCACAGTTTCTTGCGATAAGCACAATTAGGCTGTGATACAGCCGATGTATTCCTCCATTTTCAGTTATTTTGTACTTTTAACCCACGATGGTTCTCTTCCTTACTTTGGTTGCTTTTAAACTCTGCGATGCTTTGCATACAAGAGAATGTGACCTCATATTGCGTTTTTTATTTTATTTCCACTTATGTACCATGTGTTATCATATAGGGGCCCTTTACACGCCGCGACGGCAGGCTGGATACATCCCGCTACAGGGTACAAATGTAGCTTGTAGCGCCAATGTAGCCCGTCGTAGCGGCGTCTGAAGACGTGACGATACAGCCGGCAACAGATACATCTGTTTCCTAGCTCTGCTCGAAAACTGATGGCTACAACGCCGATGGTAGCGAGCTGTATCGGCGTGTAAAGAAGCAACGGAAGGGAACTCGGGACAGCCTGCGATGTAGCTGCAATGTAGCTAAGGCGTCACCTTTGCTCCGTGTTACCGCACCCCATGTGCGATCATTGGTGGAAGATGGTGCGATCCGATTGGTTGTCGGCGCACAGGGCGGCATATTTAAGGAGCCGACGAGTCACACTACACAATTGCTCGAGCGTCAAATATTAATCAGCCTCCTGCGATGCCTGGCCAATCATGGTATTATTGCTTTGTCCTATCAGCGTACGGACGTCTCGTAATCCACAATTGTAGCACGCCTATGTGCTGTCCCTGCTGCACCAGGTACGCCCATAGTAGCTGGTTGTAGCGGTGTGTAAATGAGCTACAGCTGGCTACTTGAGACACCCGGCGATGTAGCTAGCTATAGATGTAGCGTGGCGTAGCGCATCTTGTCGCGGCGTGTAAAGGTGATGCGTTGACCGTTTGTAACCGTTTGAGCGTGCTCGTGCACGTGAAGTAGCGGGATGTATCCAGCCTGCCGTCGCGGCGTGTAAAGGTACCTATACAGTTGTGGCCAAAAGTATTGACAACCCTGCAATTCTGTGAGATAATACTCAGTTTCTTCCTGAAAATGATTGCAATCACAAATTCTTTGGTATTATCTTCATTTAATTTGTCTTAAATTAAAAAAGAGAATGAAGCAAAAAGCAAAACATTGATCATTTCACACAAAACTCCAAAAATGGGCCAGACAAAAGTATTGGCACCCTCAGCCTAATACTTGGTTGCACAACCTTTAGCCAAAATAACTGCGATCAACCGCTTCCGGTAACCATCAATGAGTTTCTTACAAAGCACTGCTGGAATTTTAGACCATTCTTCTTTGGCAAACTGCTCCAGGTCCCTGATATTTGAAGGGTGCCTTCTCCAAACTGCCATTTTTAGATCTCTCCACAGGTGTTCTATGGGATTCAGGTCTGGACTCATTGTTGGCCACCTTAGAAGTCTCCAGTGCTTTCTCTCAAACCATTTTCTAGTGCTTTTTGAAGTGTGTTTTGGGTCATTGTCCTGCTGGAAGACCCATGACCTCTGAGGGAGACCCAGCTTTCTCACACTGGGCCTATATTATGCTGCAAAATTTGTTGGTAGTCTTCAGACTTCATAATGCCATGCACACGGTCAAGCAGTCCAGTCCCAGAGGCAGCAAAGCAACCCCAAAATATCAGGGAACCTCCGCCATGTTTGACTGTAGGGACCGTGCTCTTTTCTTTGAATGCCTCTTTTTTTCTCCTGTAAACTCTATGTTGATGCCTTTGCCCAAAAAGTTCTACTTTTGTCTCATCTGACCAGAGAACATTCTTCCAAAATGTTTTAGGCTTTCTCAGGTAAGTTTTGGCAAACTCTAGCCTGGCTTTTTTATGTCTCGGAGTAAGAAGTGGGGTCTTCCTGGGTATCCTACCATACAGTCCCATATGGGTTGACACTGTTGTACCCTCGGACTGCAGGGCAGCTTGAATTTGTTTGGATGTTAGTCGAGGTTCTTTATCCACCATCCGCACAATCTTGCGTTGAAATCTCTCGTCAATTTTTCTTTTCCGTCCACATCTAGGGAGATTAGCCACAGTGCCATGGGCTTTAAACTTCTTGATGACACTGCGCACGGTAGACACAGGAACATTCAGGTCTTTGGAGATGGACTTGTAGCCTTGAGATTGCTCATGCTTCCTCACAATTTGGTTTCTCAAGTCCTCAGACAGTTCTTTGGTCTTCTTTCTTTTCTCCATGCTCAATATGGTACACACAAGGACACAGGGCAGAGGTTGATTCAACTTTAATCCATGTCAACTGGCTGCAAGTGTGATTTAGTTATTGCCAACACCTGTTAGGTGCCACAGGTAAGTTACAGGTGCTGTTAATTACACAAATTAGAGAAGCATCACATGATTTTTCTAACAGTGACAATACTTTTGTCCATCCCCTTTTTTATGTTTGGTGTGGAATTAGATCCAATTTGGCTTTAGGACAATTATTTTTGTGTTTTTTCATTGAAGACAAATTAAATGAAGATAACAATACCAAAGAATTTGTGATTGCAATCATTTTCAAGAAGAAACTGAGTATTATCTGACAGAATTGCAGGGGTGTCAATACTTTTGGCCACAACTGTGATTATCTTGTTTTGTTGATTACTCATACAATTTTTGTTATTTCATTGTACAGAACTATAAGCGTTCGTGATGAAGGCAATGTAAAAGCTGAAATGTTAACCTCAACGCATTGTATATAAGAATTCTAACATGGACTGTTGAAAAATAAAATTTAAAAAGAACACGTAACAAAGACGTTGTTTCAATAATTTTTCTTGCATACCGGATCTTACCCTTCCTCTTTATAGTGTGACGAGGTCTCTTCTATTTTACTGCTTACTAGTACTGGTCATATTAGCTGCACCCCGCGAGTATTATGTTAGTAATGACACATTGTATTCACTAAACAGCCTCACATAGATAGGCTTAAAACTGTCTCTTATTGACTACCTCATGTAATGCTTTCGTAAGCACCTGTCTACCTTCATGACTAAAGTAGTATAGATGTAGCACACATTACCTTGACAAGAAACACATTCAAACAATGATGCTGCACACTTAGACCTTTGAAAATATCGGCTGCATCACGATCATGGTCCCATAATGTATCAACTTAAATAGTCACTGTCATTTCAATACATTTTGCAAGTATCAATAGTACAGGAGAATATGAAAAACATTGTCATAATAATAATAATAATATAATAATAATAATAATGTTATATATATAGCACCATCATATTCCACAGCATTTTAAAATTCAGAGAGGACATGAACAGACAATATAAGACAATACAGGGTAACAAAGTTCATAAATCTGCTTCTTTCTCCACTTATGAGCCCCCCCACCATAGCATTCTGAACTCATCAATCACTCTGAAAAACAGTTCAAATGCATCATGGTCAAAGCAAGACTGACTGCTATAAAGAGGAATATGTTAGGGCGACTTCACGTAGGTATTGTTTTTTGTATCCGGCAGAGATCAGGTGAAAGCTGCATTTTACCGGATGCAGCCGGAGGAAACCATATGAGTATTATAATGGATCTGTTTGCCACTTCTGTTATAATACTGGTATGGTTTCATCTGACTATTTCCGGAATCACCCCGTAATGTCTGGATCTGTTTGCCTGTTTTGCATCTGTACCGAACACCTAAGTGTTCAGCATGAACCCTGGACAGGGACTTCACTGAGAAGTCTGTTATTGAAGCATTATACTCACTGTCATGCTGCTGTGGTCACTTCCAGGTCTGCTCTGCACTGCCTGCTGAACAGCCAATCACAAACACACAGTCTCTGTGACACCGTCTGTGATTGTTTGTTGCACCCGGTCCATTGCATCTCTGATTGGTTGATGGCAAAATGGATGAGGTACAACAGCCAATCACAGACGCTGTTACAGACAATGGGTGTCTGTGATTGGCTGTTCAGCAGACAATTCAGTGAATATTACATGAGACCAAGTGGAACCCAGAAATGACTGCAGTGTAGAGACAGGTGAGTATAACGCTTTAATCATGGACTTCTCAATTAACTCCCTGTTCAAGGTCTATGCCCGAGCACTCAAGTGTTTGGTACAGACCTCGAACTTTCCATGTGTGATGATACTGCACATGCACACTAGGCATGCCAGGTCCGGTTTTATCATGAATGAATGGATACGGTTTTATCATGAATTGGAAGTGATTTTTTACCGAGCCCAAAAAATGCCACATGTTGCATTTTTGGGCTTGGTAAAAAAAGGTTTCTACCAGATCCGGCAGCAACTGGATGCAAACAAAAGTGCCGGAGCGCCCATTGAAAATGAATGGGCGCAAACTGGATCCAATTTGCATTACGGTTTTTAAAAAGGTGATGGACCTCTGCTGGATACTAAAAAACCCTATGTTTTATATTCTATGGAGAAGAAAGTGAAGGAGTAAAGAGCATTCAGTTCTTAGCAACACATAAAGATATGCTTTAGTTTCACACTCTTATAACTCACCCCTGTTTTACAGCCACACAGCTCAGTACTGTTATATGTCTTCTTTGCTGTTGCTGCTTCTGAACATGTGCTAAACAGAGAAACAGTAGTAATCACTTGTGTCTGTGTGTACAGTATATGGGAGACATAGTATCAGTTGGTCTACCTTCACTAGCTCAGAGACTGTTGAATATTAGAGATGGAGCCTGCAAGGGAAAAAATGGTGAAAAATGCAGTATGCAAGTCAAAAATAGTGCTATTCCTTATGTGCACATACACATCAGGTTAATCTGAAAGAACAGAATTGCTGACAATAGTTAACTAAAAACTGATAAGCTAAATGTTTAAGTTTCATTACCAATATTTTTTCTTACAGAAAACAAATTTAAAGTTGATAAAAAAAACTTATGGTAATTTTGTTGCATAACACAATCTTCAGCAACAGAAAATTAATGTCCAATGGCAAAACTCCTTTCTATGAACTCCCTGGAGGTATGCAGCACGGTGGCTCAAGTGGTTAGAACTGCAGCCTTTGCAGCACTGGGGTCCTGAGGTCCTGGGTTCTTTTCCCACCAAGGACACTAAGGACAACATCTGCAAGGAGTTTGTATGTTCTCCCCGTGTTTGCGTGGGTTTCCTTCGGGCACTCCGGTTTCCTCCCACATTGTGTAAAGACATACTGATAGGATATTTAGATTGTGAGCTCCAAGAGAGACATTACTGATGTATGTGCTATGGAATTAATAGCGCTATATAAATATTATAATTATTATATTATTATACCCCATTCTGTCTGTTTAACCACAACCTGTTTTGGTCATCCATGGCGAAGGTGTTTGATGTTCCTGTATTTCTTACTATTTACTACTCACAATAGTTATGGAGATCAGATGTAGTAAAGGAACTTACATATACAACAAAAGAACCAAGTTCTTCCACTTTGGATATCTGCAGAACCTTCATAGTCTAAATCCTGACCAACCATGAAATCATTACGGTAAACATAAAGCACATTATCCCTCGTTTCTGCTGCCAGGAGCCCTCCAGTGTTTCCACCAAACCAATCATTGATTTTCAGAAAGATGAACAAACACAACTTATGATTCAATTGTCAAAAGCAGGAACATGCGGTTCCCATGTCTGTAGATGAGTTGCACAAGTACAGCTGTCTGTCTCTATGTGCCTCCCGACCACATGACACATTGTCCAGAGCCAAAACTATGTTGGACAATGTAAATCAGCCTCACCATCTGAATAATGCAAGGAACTGACCTGACATGTTTTTGTTTCTATTTTAACTCTGTCTTCTATTTGAAAACTACTTATCAATTGTGGTGGCTTCACAGCTTTTTAAGCAGGGCCCTTAATGTGTTCAAATAAAAACTGGCGCCTATTTCACCATTGGTGTTGTGTGCGAGTACATGCAAGTGTATACATCACTGTTGCCGCAGGCTCGGCACTCATGTGTGTAATTGCATTATTTCTAGATCAAGACATTCTCACAGCCTCTCAATAAAATAAGTCAGTCTGGAGGAAGGCTTTTTTCTTTGGAAGTAAAATGGTAGATAATTTTTTAAGTATATTTAGCTTTAGTTATTGGACTTAGGCTAGGGTCACACTTGCGGCAGGGCACTGCAGATCCTGATCCGGTTTTGAGCAGTAAAAGTGCTCAAAACGGATCAGGAACCACAGCCCATAGGAGCCCATTATAATAACCGGATTGCACTACATGCAATCCGGTTACCGCTTGCGGATTTGCAGCCTGCGTTAAAAATCATGCAGGCTGCAGCTTTCCCAGCGGTATCTCTGCCGCAGCAGGATTGCTATAATGGGCTCCCATGGGAGCCCATGCGGCTGCAGCAAGGCATATGTGAATGCCTGCTGAAGGGATGAACAAACGGTTGATCTTAATAATAGATGTGGGCAACATGTCTCTAGGGGGTGCCCGTCCTCCCTAGAGACAAGCTGTCCACACAGGTGGGCATATGAGGGGTTAATGTGGCCATTTATAATATTGTCTGCATTTTCATTTTTATGAATGAACCCGGCGTCTCCTCGCTGTGGAGAAGATACAGTACGTAATGTACGTACTGTATGAGAAGCTAGCCATAGTCCGGAAAGCATTAACATTAGGTCTATGGCGGTGCGCTGCCCATAGACTTAATGTTAATGCTTTCAGGACCAAGGCTAGTGGCTCATACAGTATGTACATTACATACTGTATGTCATACACAGCGCTGAGCCGCCGGGTTCATTCATAATATGAAAATGCCGACAATAGCCGGAAATACTATAAATGGCCACATTAACCTCTAACATGCCCATCTGAGTGGACAGCATGTCTCTAGGGAGGGTGGGCACCCCCTAGAGACATGTTGCCCACATCTATTATTAAGATTAACCCTTTGTTCATCCCTGCGGCAGCAGGGATGAACAAAGCATACGGTAACCGCAATTACCTTTCCAAGTGTGTCCCCAGCCTTATTCTATTGTTGTTTATGTATTTTTATGTTACATCAAGTTCAAATTCAAGGTGAGTGGCTTAGGCTGTTTTCACACTAGTGTTTTTGTCAAATTGCGGCAGATGAGGCAGATTTACCGCATCTGCCGCCTAACGTCCGCACTTGCGGCACACTTGCAGCAAGCCCCTTGCATTGTCAATGGGGCTTGCGGGAAGTGCGGAAAGTGCAGTGTAGCCGCTGAGTGTGTTTTTTTTCGCAAGAGTGCCACAAGTGCGGCCGTTAGGCGGCAGATGCGGTAAATCTGCCACAATTTGACAAAAATGCTAGTATGAAAGGGGCCTAAGCCTGTCACAAGACAATACACCAACCCTTTGAATGGAGAGATGGCTGCTGAATATTTATTTTTATGGGAGTTCTGAAAGTGGAACAAGCGTCCCTTAGACACAAAAAATGTCGGATGTTTTCCAGAAATTGTGTAAATTTATCAAATTCCCACACACAACAAATCTATTTTGAACAACTCATTAGGAACGTTAGACAATCTTCCTGACCAGTTAAGGCTAGGGTCACACTTAGCAGGTCACTTACGTTAGATGGATCCAGTTACTGCAGAGGTAAACCTGCAGTAACGGCCAGCGTTAACATCGGGTGCTGAGAAGAAACACTGCTCCATAGTAACCTGTTGTTTACCATGGATGCAGCCACACAGGAAGCCCCAGGAACTGCGCTTTAGCAGAGCGCACAGGAAAACTTTGTCTGCAATGTTTTCCTGTGCGCTCTGCTAAAGCGCAGTTCCTAGGGCTTCCTGTATGGCTGTATCAATGGTAAACAACTACGTCACGTCCGGCGCACGCGCATTAGCTTCCGTTTGTGTTCCACGACAGGCGGCATCCTGTGTTCCAAAGGCAGGAAGCAGGAAGACAACTTGGTGTGGACGTTGCACAACGAGACACAGGTACACTATTTAAACACTGAGACACTAAGCTACTGTCCCTGCCATCCAAGCACGCTGCACATCTGCTCTGCACCAGGTAAATGCACTATCACCACTGGGCTTTACACCCAGTCACACACATATTACCATCTTTGATAATGTGTTCATTGCTTTCATTATAGGCATTTAGTAACCTCCCCTTAGAGATCTTTTGCCTATTGGGGCACACTCCAAACCAGGGACACAACCTTCCTCATATTCTAAGGTGATCACATTGTCCTCCATATGTCTACCTAAAACTGTCACTGTTTTATGACCGTGATTCATCAGTAGCACTTTTTATATTTAGCCCTTAGGTTCCTCTGATATGGGCTTACCAGTATGTGCCGTATAGTCGTGAACTAGTACCCTATAAGTATGGTTTATGTTACTACTAATACCTTATGAGTCCTTATTATTCCTTATCTCTGCATCTAGTCACCGGATCGATTTATACTTGTATTCCCTTACAGAAACCCTGAGGGTGTCTCCTTATGTATTTTCCTTGCTAATTATATAGCATACAGTGCCTACAAGTAGTATTCAACCCCCTGCAGATTTAGGTGGTTTGATAAGATGCAAATAAGTTAGAGCCTTCAAACTGCAAACGAGAGTAGGATTTATTAACAGAAGCATAAATCTTACAAACCAAAAAGTTATGTTGCTCAGTTGAATTTTAATAAATTTTAAACATAAAAGTGTGGGTCAATTATTATTCAACCCCTCAAACCACCAGCATTCTGTTTGGTCCCCCTAAAGTATTAAGAAGTAGTTCAGGCACAAAGAACAATGAGCTTCACATGTGTGGATTAATTATCTCTTTTGCCAGCCTTTTCTGACTATTTAAGACCCTCCCCAAACTTGTGAACAGCACTCATACATGGTCAACATGGGAAAGACAAAGGAGCATTCCAAGGCCATCAGAGACAAGATCGTGGAGGGTCACAAGGCTGGCAAGGGGTACAAAACCTTTTCCAAGGAGTTGGGCCTACCTGTCTCCACTGTTGGGAGCATCATCCGGAATTGGAAGGCTTATGGAACTAC
>JARQOC010000011.1:76170394-76185404 GCA_033576535.1 Allobates femoralis
CAATCTTAGTACCACTTTTCTCCAAAACACCAGTGGTGCACATAGTGAACATTGCAGTTCTACCTTTCCAACCCGGGAAACGTCAAGTCATCATACCTGAAACGTTAACAGTAACAGTGTATCAGGTACCAGCAGTTTCATAGAATTGTTTCACAGTTTCTTTAGACCATGCTTTGCAACGCGAGAAGAGAGAACAAGTCTGACACATAGTGAACGCCTAAAGAGGATGGTACAGGAGTATCTACAGCTGAATATCGATTCCATGACTGTGGAACTGGACTCTTGTGTATTTTGGGCTTCAAAACTGATAATGTGGCCTGAGCCTGCCACTCATGCCTTGGAGATTTTGTCGTGTCCCACAACTAGCGTTCTCTGTGAACGTGTCTTCAGTGCTGCTGGTAGTGTCCTGACAGATAAGCCTGTCCAGTGACAGTGTAGACAGACTATCATTTATCAAGATGAACAAGTCATGGATCCACAAGGACTTTTTCAACCCAGTGTCAGTCTAGGGAGACTAAATGCTTGTGTACTTTTCAATGTTCTGCATTAATCTCCCCATTTCAATATTTCAACTCTGAGGCAATTGATGCCACTTTAGTGGCGGCTGTGCCTAATTTCTTTTAAAAAGGGAGACTGTTGTTGGGGTCTCCTTGCTCTTTGTTGCTTGACTTGAGCAGGGCTCTCTCAGCTCAATACCTACACTCCTGCACCTGTTGCTCAATTCTCAACCTTTAAATGCCAGGCCAAGTTCTCTGGCCTTTTTGCGATTGTGGCCTAGTACAAAACCTATAAGATGGATACCACTTTAGTGAATTGTGACACCAATTTTTGACAAAAGTGGGAAATATAGTTACTGTCTCCTTGCTGTTTGATGCATGACTTGACCAGGGCTCTCTGAGTTCAATACCTACCCCTGACACTCTTGCACCTGTTTCTGAATATTGAACCTTTTTGTCTATCGAAGCAGTGATTAACAACTTTTCTGTATTTACATCTACCAATTTTGGGTGCTCAAAAGCAGTGATTGCTACATCTCCCTTAATGTTTGCATAAACTCTTTTTGGACATCAAACCAGGTTTTGACAAATGTGCTGTATGCACATCAACAGTTTTTTGGCTCTTAAAAGCATTGTTTGGTCACTCTCACCTGTCCACTAGACCTATACAGGTCACTGATCTAGCTGAATATTTTTTCTATAGTATTCCACAAAATATATAATTGTCTCACCTGTGTGAGGAGGGCATAACATTGACTGGAGCGTTTTCATGACCTTTGACCTATATAGGTCAATGACCTACCGGAACAAAGTGTTCCTATGATAGTCCATGAAACTTAGCATTGTCCCACCTGTGTAAGGCCGGCATAACATAGACTGGAGCTGATCTAGTTGGATAATTTTTCTATAGTATTCCACAAAATGTATCATTGTCCCACCTGTGTGCGGAGGGCATAACATTGACTGGAGTGTTTTCATGAATTTTGAGGGTATCCGGCCCACTAGGTCTATACAGGTCACTGACCTACCTGACTAAATTTTCCTATAATACTCCACAAAATGTATAGTTGTCCCACCTGTGTGTGGCGTGGCATAACATTAATGGGAGCGCTTGCATGAGCTTTGAGGGTATCCGGCCCACTAGGCCTATACAGGTGACACATACCTGTATTGCTGAGCAATGTTTAAACTTGAAATGGTAGACCAGGTCCTGTTGCTGACCCTGTGCCATGCATGCAGGCTGGGCCATTCAGCAATTTTTGGTTTGGGACAATTAATGCCATATTCCTGTGGTCTGATTCTTTGGGAACAGTGAGGACTCTTTTTGGGGTCTCCTTGCTGTGTGGTACATGATTTGAGCAGGCTATCTGAGTGACATGCCCATACCTGTGTCTTATCCTCTTTTTACTCCTCCTCCTCTTTTTACTTAATGTAGGAAACTACTGCCACTTTTCCCCTGTGACTCATCCATTTGTCAATTCACAGTCAGTTTCACTCACCTCTGAAATTTTAGGTGAATGTTAACCACCTTCTATTTTGAAGTGCTTTGGAAGAGTGTACAGGCTGGCACAGACCATGTCTCGTGCACCCATGCTACGCCATGAGACTATTTGTACTGTGGGCAGGTTGTTATCACTTTTCCTAGTGTTTGTTGTCTATTTTGAGTAGTTTAGCAGCTTTTGGACACCTTTTAAGGTGTTTGCTGTGGCCTGCCATTGATTCCAATGGGGTTTGAAAGTGTTCGACGAACATTCGACAAACAATTTGTCAAACACACCCCATTTCGGTGAATCGAATTAGAACACTTAGGTGTTTGCTCATCAATACACAAGAGGCCCAATGTGGGTAGCGCGGTGCTGCTCCAGGTCACATATGGGTCCATGTTGTCTTCTGGTACATGCTGCTCTGAGTCTAGATCTTATGAACCCTTTGCCCCTGGGGGTGACGTAGATTACCTCCTCCAAATCAAGCATGTCTTGCAGGGCATCCATTGCCAAATTGCGTAAGTCCAGCATACGTTAGGAGGTGAATCATGGTGTAGCACAGAGTAGTTGGTTTGAACTGCAATGATAAAACGGCACTGAAATCGAAATTGTATATTGGGTGTATACATGTATGAAGTTGTTGAACAATGTAAAAAATTAATATTGTATCATGCTGGTTTTCTACCTTGTCCCCACCCCATATACCGCACATCCCTTAATTAATAATAAAATTTATACTTTCATAGAAATGACTATATGATCGTTTTTTTTCCCTCTTTGGGAAATTTTCTCTATTAAATTTCGGTACGATCAGTCATGGTTGATTATATGTCCGGACCTATTCCAGGTATACTAGGTAATGGTATATACATTGAATAATGGCATAGTATATCTTGCCATGATGTACTGGATACAAAAATTGTGGTGTTTTCTAGCAATCATAAGGAAGCACGGACACTCAAAGTCTCTGTAACGGGTCTTTACTGTAACCAGCAGGCAGTACATGGTATACAGTTCACGGGTAGTGGACCGGGTGGACTCAGCAGTGATAGGTGTCCCTTAGAGGTCCGTAGTGTTCCTCCATTCTAGCTAAGTATTTGCCACTGTCGCCCAGGAATACCAGGTCGGGTACGGGGAGGCTGCTTCAATCCCTATCCAAGATGTACGTTATGGATGTTCTGGGAGCCTTGGGTCCCTCGGTGGGTACACCGCTGGTTAGACGACTGGAATTTGGTTAGTGGTGGGGTGCTCATGTGAAGCTGCTCCTCCACGCTTCTGGTTCGCGTAGCAGAGGTGAACTGCTGCCAGCTTCGGTACCAGTGAACCGGCTTTGAGTTGGGCACGGGGGTATTTTGGAACCCGTGGTTGGTGATGCCCGATCCCGGTTGTTGAGGCCTCAGGTGCTAACACCTGACCGGTGACGGCCCAGGGGCTGCACAGGGTGCAGAGCCCCTGCTTCTACTCCATGTTCAAGTCTGTGTCTCTCTCTTGTCTAGACCCGACTCCCTCTCTTCTCCTACTCCTACTCCTAACACTGCCCTTGCACTCCTCCGCCCACCAGGACCTTGGATTGGCCCTCTATGTTAAGTGATGCATGCAGGGTTTGGATCTCTAAATTAACCATATGACTGCTGGGTCGGAGAATATTGCGGCTACATTTATGGCTGCAATACCCTCCTGTGACGCACTCGTTGCGGGGCGCCACACTCCCCCTTGGTTAAATTCGCTTGTCCCCAAGCGTCACACTACCCACATTACAGAGGTTTTTATATTTTATAACAGGTAATAAACACTTTTATTAATGACAAGTCATTATTTTACGCAAGAATAAAGCAAGTGAAATCAACAGGTTAACACATTGCGCCGACCCGGCGGTCGGTCGGCTGTCCTTAGGTAAAAGTTCAGGCTGAAGCCGCCAAGTCGCGGTGTTATTTGCAAAACAGAAAGAAGTCTCTTGGCAATAAGTTCAAACAACAAAGTCACTTATGGAGGGCAGGGTTCCGGACTCGTATAGCGAACCACCCGTCACAGCATACATATCGCTCATAGGTTACAATGTCCCCTCTATATAAGTCTCGGTTAGGATGCCCTCGCGGTAGGTGTGATTCCACATCACGGCGCCCCACAAACACTTCTGTACACACACCCTCCTCCCTTATGAATCCCCACCCGAGCGTGCCACTCCTCCCTTCGGATGCGACGTACCTCTTCGTCGGAGTGGTGCGGCGTGTGGATAGTCACTACGGCGTGATGGTTGTTGAACGGCTGGAGTCTGGTGGGCAGTCTGGAGTGAAACCCGGTTGAACGGAACCGGAGAAGATGTTGCGGATGCACCCGCCCAGCGTACCCGAGCAGATCGCTCGACAGAAGGATCCTTGGTGTCTCCCCAGGTGAACCCGATGTAGAGGTCCTCAGCTGAGCTGTAGGTCTCGTCGTCATCATCCTCGATCTCTCCCTCGATGACCACGTCGGGCTGCTCGGCTGACGGAGACATTGGAATGGAATCCTCTGGGTCGATGGGTGGCTGTGCTGCAAAGTTCTCCTCGAGGTCGTCTTGCAGGGCTTCCAGGCTGCCTGCCTCTTCTTCTGTAGCAGCGGGAAGTGGTGTTTCACTCCCGGTCACCAGGTAGGCCTCGTTAATTGCAGAGGAGGCCTCTGGTTGAGGGGAGAAACAGGCGACAGTCTCGATAGGGGTGAAACTAGTCGCGGGTTCCGCAAGTGGAACCGGGTAAGTGTTCGGTTCTTCCTTGGAGCGAGTTGCAAGCTCCGGCTCAAACATGGTCGCAGTTCCAGGCTTTGGAGCGGGATAAGCGGTGGTCTCTACCGGAATGACACAGTCTATTGGTTCTGGAGACGAGGCTAGACAAGTGGTCGACGTGGGCGAGGCGGTGCTGAAACTTGAGATGTCGTCCGACCCTGGAGTGGTTGCACCCGAGTGGCTCTGCTGCATCGCACGATGTAGTCTGCTGCCCAAGCTCGCACTCCAACTGCAGATTGTCCATTCTACGGTTTCTAGGAGCCGTACCCGGAGGTCTTGGAGAGCTTCTTGCCAGAAGTCGGGGCTGCCGTCTATGTTAAGGACAGGACCCGGACCCGGATGGCCTATTGCTGCTCTGGCCTCGGCTTCCACTTCTTGCATCAGGTCTCTCAGTCTTGAGCTGGCCATGTTTCTTGGAGAAACCACACCCGTCTCTACCCGGTAGCTGTACTGCTGAAGAGCTTGTGAAGAACGGTCTGTGACACTCCCATTTCCTCTGGGCTTTTGTAGTCCAATCGTGGGAAAAGTCTTTTGGGTCCGCCCCCATGGTTGATTCGAGCAATCAGGGCGGACAAAGAGTTTGGTGCCTTTGCCCCACGATGAGAGGCGGTGGCTCACCCCTGGGCTTGCACGTGGCGGATCCTTATGGCAGGAACGCCATTTTGGGTGCCATCTTGGCCCACGGTGAAAAGGCGGGAAAGTTCTTTTAGGGACGAACAAAGTCCAAATTGTAGACATTAAAGTCATTTTAAAGCACATTATACTCGTTAGGGAACAGGCCTGCTCGTATCCTGTTCGTGACGCCATTCTCTGACTCACCGCGGCCGGGGACTCCGGTTTAGACAGGCTGTAGCTCCTTCCTCCTTGTCACGGGTGGGTCGCGCCTGCCGGTAGTGAGGCCCAGTTGAGTGCAGATCAACAGTTGAAGACGTCTTGTAGGAACAGATTAAAGGGGTTAATTTATTCATGACGCCACCTATGAGTAGTTCGGTAAGTCCTACCGACGCTGTGGAACCTCCGGGGGATGGATAGCAGCAAGATGGAACGCTTCCCACAGGCTGAGTGGTGATCCCCGGAGGCTGGAGTTGCTTAAGATGTTGTGCGGCAGCTGCGGTTACCTTGTGTGCGGACGGATGCAATCATAAGGAAGCACGGACACTGAAAGTCTCTGTAACGGGTCTTTACTGTAACCAGCAGGCAGTACATGGTATACAGTTCACGGGTAGTGGACCGGGTGGACTCAGCAGTGATAGGTGTCCCTTAGAGATCCGTAGTGTTCCTCCATTCTAGCTAAGTATTTGCCATTGTCGCCCAGGAATACCAGGTCGGGTACGGGGAGGCTGCTTCAATCCCTATCCAAGATGTACGTTATGGATGTTCTGGGGAGCCTTGGGTCCCTCGGTGGGTACACCGCTGGTTAGACGACTGGAATTTGGTTAGTGGTGGGGTGCTCCTGTGAAGCTGCTCCTCCACGCTTCTGGTTCGCATAGCAGAGGTGAACTGCTGCCAGCTTCGGTACCAGTGAACCGGCTTTGAGTTGGGCACGGGGGTATTTTGGAACCCGTGGTTGGTGATGCCCGATCCCGGTTGTTGAGGCCTCAGGTGCTAACACCTGACCGGTGACGGCCCAGGGGCTGCACAGGGGGCAGAGCCCCTGCTCCTACTCCAAGTTCAAGTCTGTGTCTCTCTCTTGTCTAGACCCGACTCCCTCTCTTCTCCTACTCCTACTCCTAACACTGCCCTTGCACTCCGCCCACCAGGACCTTGGATTGGCCCTCTATGTTAAGTGATGCATGCAGGGTTTGGATCTCTAAATTAACCATATGACTGCTGGGTCGGAGAATATTGCGGCTGCATTTATGGCTGCAATACCCTCCTGTGACGCACTCGTTGCGGGGCGCCACAAATAGAGCTAGTGGGCAGTGCACTGCAGCAATGCAAGGACAACTTCAATATGAATTATACATATAATTTAATAAAACAGTTGTACATTTGCCAACAATCTGTATAGTAAATTAATGGAATTACATAAAATAGTGATTTTCAAGAAGCTTTATCAATAGTATGATGTTTCTAGAGTGTGGACATCACAGACCTATCAGGACATGTGTGTGAAGCATATAATGGCCATATGCTATTTTTATATGAATTACTATCACATACAGGTACATCTCAATTAAATAGAATATCATCAAAAAGTTAATTTTTTTTCAGTAATTCAATATGAAAAAGTGAAACACATATTATAAAAAGTCATTACAAACAGTTATCTATTTCAAGTGTTTATTTCTATAAATGTTGTTGACTATGGCTTACAGCCGATGAAAGCCCAAAGGTCATTATCTCAGAAAATTAAATTAGGGATGAAGAAGAGTTTAAAATCTCGCTGCCGTATTACATGAAACAAAAAAGAGTAAATATAATATTAATTTATTAGTCAACATGTTTAAGGACTTCCCGAAATGACCTGAACATGCCAATATGATGTTGATTTGTCCTGAGGAAGGGGCCAAGGAGTTTGAAAATGTGTTGACTAATAAATCAATATTATATTCACCCTTGGATGTCCTAGTGAAATACGGCAGTGCAGTTTTTAACCCTTCATCCTCCCTACTCTATATGCGCCATGCTGAGATGTTACCAGGAATGCAAACTTAGCTTGCTTTTGGTTCCACGCTGCCAGGCCATGACGACATGGGGTGTGCATCCCAGGTGGTACTAGACTGTACTCACTGGACCACAGGGAAGACCCGACCTACCTGGACTATGGAAGGGCAGCAATCGGGGTGTTTGGCAGCTGAGCATGTAGGCAAGATTGTAGAACTAGATGATATGCAGAACTAGATGACACCGAACAACTTCAGGAATTAAGAAACAAAGTTTACTAAACACAGGCACAGTACAAGGTACAAGACATTACAATGACAGGCACCTGATTCCGCACATCAACCATGGGAGAAATCTCAAGAAGACAGACTTCAGGCAATGGCATGGCAGGAGGTCATCATGGGTTGATGCAGTTCAGGGTCTCTGGCGCTGGCACATCAGGAGAACCTCTCTCACAGGCCTCAGGCGTAGCACTGGCTCAGCAGAAAAAACTCACCAAAAAGCAGCCATGTCAAATATCCATTGCACCTAGCAGGAGGCTGCCAACTCCATTGAAAGGTAACACAAGTGTCTGAACACCGGTGCTGAATCTACTGCAACCTAAGCAATGGGGGAGGTTGTAGCACCTGCGACCATCCATGCTAACAGGGAAATGATTGGTGGTATATGTAGATACAAGGTTACCATTGGGTATCAGTCACACTGGTATATATGATGCATAGTGTCAGACTGCAGCCTATTGGTCACGCCCATGCTATTAGATCAGGCGGGCTGCTCTGCACCATATACCTGCATCACAAGTGACAGACATCCCCCAGAGGACTCAGCCACAAACTGCAAGAGATAAAAAGGTGCAATAAACACTAAAGATGAAGATGTGAGGTGTTATTGGATATTTTGGCCAAAATACGTAAGCTCGTAACCCACGCCAAGGGCCCTCACACTTACGAGTCCTAACAATATGTTTCCCAGCCATATTTTTGTTTGTTTTGCAAAAAATCACAGAATAGGGCACAAAATTCAGAAATTAACTCACCAAAAATCAGCCATGTCAAACATCCATTGCACCTAGCAGGAGGCTGCCAGCTCCACTGGGAGGTAACACAAGTGTCTGAACACCTGTGCTCAATGTTCTGCAACCTAAGCAATGGGGGCAGTTGTAACACCTGCGACCATCCATGCTATCAGGGAGGGGATTGGTGGTATATGTAGACACAAGGTTACAATTGGGCATCAGTCACACTGGTATATATGATGCATAGTGTCAGACTGCAGCCTATTGGTCCCACCCATGCTATTAGATCAGGCGGCCTGCTCCGCAGCATATACCTGGATCACAAGTGACAGATGCCCTCCAGAGGGCTCAGCCATGAACTGCAAGAGATAAAAAGGTGCAATAAACACTAACAATGAATATGTGAGGTGTTATTGGATATTTTGGCCAAAAAACATAAGCTCGTAACCCACGCCAAGCATGGGCGTGACCAATAGGCTGCAGTCTGACACTATGCATCATGTATACCAGTGTGACTGACACCCAATGGTAACCTTGTGTCTTCATATACCACCAATCACCTCCCTGTTAGCATGAATGGTTGCAGGTGCTAAAATCAACCCCATTGATTAGGTTGCAGAAGATTTAGCACCCGTGTTCAGACACTTGAAAAAGAGAAATTGTTTGGAGTGGCACTAAGACACGGGATCCACCAGTCACACGTTTAATAGAGCAGATGCATTAAGGGGAGAGGGAAGAAACGTGTATGTAAGACCGGGATCAGGGAAGAAATGTATACAACACTCAATCAGAGTGAAAAAATAAATTTTATTACAAATCCATGTGAGTAAGGTAAAAAAGCACAAACATTAAAACCATCTAAAAAATGTGCAACACCGCACGAGATATATCACAGATACATGCCTCCTATGATTTATAGCAAATGCTAAACCTGCAGAATTCACCTGGTAACAGGAAGCAAAAATAGATAAATGATAACACAAATTCCCATAATAAGGAAACCAGATACGCAGTAAGGTCACCTAACTGTTGGGGCAAAGAATAGACAAGGTAGTAACTACATCTGAGGCTCAATGCAAATAATACAAGGCAAAAAATGCAATTGAGAAGCAAATAAGAACCTCTGATATTGCCCTATTCAAAGTGGGACAAGAATAGACCATGCAAGAGAAAAAGTGCAATGGGAAAACTGCATATCTGAAATTAGAAATGAAAATTGCAAGTTAGTCACCAGTCATCATACACCTGCAGGCAGGGAGGCATAAAAGCGTGGCTCTGGACCTACGCGTGTCGCTGCCTAAATGACAGCTTCCTCAGGGTAGAGACACTTGTGTTACCTCTCAGTGGAGCTGGCAGCCTCCTGCTAGGTGCAATGGATATTTGACATGGCTGATTTTTAGTGAGTTTTTTCCGAATTTTGTGTCCTATTCGGTGCTTTTTGCTCAGCAGAAAAACATCAGACACTGACCTCGGACAGACGTCATTACAGGATGGACCCAAGGGAACAGGACAGACATTGGGACACAGACAGAACACATAGAAATAGAATAAAGGTATAGAATCCGGTGCCACAAAAATTCTTTTTATTTCATGATTAAAAATGTAAAATCACATATCCTCCAGAGGATCTCTGGACACATTTCATGGGTTAGACCCACAAAACGCATCCAGAGCTCTCTGGAGGATGTGTGATTTTTAATTTTTAATTTTTATCATGAAATAAAAATACTTTTTGTGGCACCGGATTCTACACCTTTATTCTATTGCTACTGGTGGTTGCCAAGCCACCTTCCAGTTTGCCTGGGAGTCCTGGGAATATTAGGAGGTGGGGCTAATTTTTTTCTTCAATTTTAGAACACATAGAACACAGGTCAGGAACACAGACATAGAAGCTTAGGACATCAGCTGGTCAGATCCAGGATACACAGGCAAAGCTGTGACCGGGATACAAGGCTGGAGACTCCCTAGGAAAACAGAGGAGAAGCCTGTCCAGGAACACAAGTGGGACTGACTCTGAAACATGGGCTGGACCACCAGGACCTCGGACTGGACATCTGGACACAGGCTGGACATCTAGGAAAAAGGCAGAACATCTGGACTCCGGACATTAGACATGGCTCCATGAGGGAATGTCAGGATATTGGCAGCACATCAGGGACACCGATAGGACATCAGGCTCCAGGCACAAGGTAGTGGTAATCATGCTCTGGACATTGGACACAAGCTCCAGGCACCAGGCAGCGGTCATCAGGCTCCAGATGACATCAGGGACACTGGAATGACATCAGAGACTCTGGCAAGACATCAGGCTCCAGGCATCAGGCAGCGGTTATCAGGCTCCAAACATCGGACTTGAGCTTCAGGCACCGGGCAATGATCATCAGGCCCCGGACATCGGACATGAGCTCCAGGCATCAGGCAGAAGTCATCAGGCTCTGGATGACATCAGACACGAGTGCCACGCACCAGGCAGCGGTCATTAGGCTCCGGACATCAGTCACGGGCTGGAAAAGAACACAAACGAGATGGTGCAAGCACCACAGGAGCGGACCAGAGCTGCATGACATGGGCACTAAAGGAGTGGTCCAGAGCAAGGTAGAGCGAGCACAGGGGAACAGTGTGAAAACAACAAGCATGGACCCGAGCCGGAGCCGAGTGACACATAAAGCGCAGGAGTAAACCAGAGCTAGATAGAGCCATCATAGCATAGTAGCATGAGCACAGCATAGTACACGCTCAGCAGGAACACTGGACTCCATCTTCGAAGACAAACAGAGGTTTATTCATGAGACACAGGTTACAGGAAATTCACAGTCACTGGATACATGGTTTTAGACACAGAAGGACTTCAGGAATACCATACAGCAGGATTCCACATTCAAAGGCAAGGACTTTGGTACCAACACATAAACAGGATGGGTCCAGGGACAAATACAGGCAGACATCAGCTATGCCAGAACTGGTTGCAGGCAGGACTGGAGCTGGATACAAAAGGTGACCAGAAGCAGCATGCTAGACCAAACACACATGTTCCTAATGAGAAGCTCTGGTGATGCCAAACATGGAAGAGGTACTTTAAATAGGAGATGCCCCTCAGCAATAGATTTGGGGACAGCAATTCAGGTGCACACACTTCCCCTAATAAAAGTGGGGAAAGTTTGTCATTGTGCACCCAAGGCACAGACAGGAACCAGTATACACAACAGAGGAGCTGAAGCCTAAGGCACCTGGCAACGGCTGCAAGCCTGGACACACATGGAAAGTCATTCACCTGCAGAAGAGGACCTCGTGACCCACAGACAGCTTCTGCGATGGCAGCCAGGGACCGCACATGCGGATGGTTGCGCAGCTCAGTAGACAACCTCAAAGAATGCGCATGGCTACGCAGTGGAGCGGGGAATTGAGCAGCATCCTTACAGGTAATAGACTACAGTATCCCAGGTAATTAGGGGAAAGGAGCATTGGGTAAGAGCACTGACATGGACACAGGGGCGGAACTACACTGGTGCAGCTGGTGCAGCTGCACCAGGGCCCCGACAGGCTGGGGGCCCCTTCAAGCCTGGCGGGGGGCCCCCAGCCGACCCCCGCAAGCCGCCGCCAGAGGAGAGGAGGGTCAGGCAAGGGAAGCAGAGAGCTTCCTGCTTCCCCTGCCTGATCCCGCCCCTCCTCTCCTCTGCTCCGGAGGCTCCTAGAATGCTTCCGCGCGGCTCCCAGGTAGGAGAGCATCGCGCCTGTGGCTCCCTGCGGCTCAGTGCGGCTCCCAGCGGCACCCTCCCCCTCCCCCTTTCCGGGCCGCGCCGACGGCCAGCGGAACCCCTCCCCCCCGGGCCGCGCCGACGGCCAGTAGCCCCGCCCCCCCCGGTCCTCTCCTGCACCAGGGCCTCCGGGGGTGATGGTCCGCCCCTGCATGGACAGTAACGCTAGGAAAACAAGATACAAACAGACCAGCGTTACACGTGATCTGCTTTTATAGTGCTTGTGACTCTTACAACCACACAAGGTGAAGCCTCTGATACCTATTTATGTAATGTTTTATCTCTCAGACCCTTCATCCTCCCTACTTTAGTTTTCTGAAATAACGACCTTTGGGGTTTCATTGACTGTAAGCCATAATCATCAACATTTACAGAAATAAACACTTGAAACACATCACTCTGTAATGACTCTATATAATATATGCGTTTCACTTTATGTATTGAATTACTGACATCAATTACCTTTTTCATGATATTCTAGTTCATTGAAGTGCACCTGTAAAGGGCCTGTCACACGCGTCAATATCGCCTGCACGATATCGGCTGCACGTGACGTTGCAGCGATATTGACGCGTGTGACATAGTGAATCAACCAGCGATAAATCGCTGGTTGATGATCGCCAGGTTTTAGAATCAGTCCTAAAACCTGGCGATTGTCGCCCGGTGGACACGCAGCATCGCTGCGTGTGACACCGGGACTAGCGATATTCCAGCTCCCAGCGCCTCTCAGAAGCGCTGGGAGCTGGTATCCAAGGTACACTGCGGGTAACTAGGCAGCGCGCGCTGCCTAGATACCCGACGTGTACCTTAGTTACCAGCCTCCTCCGCTCACCCGGTGAGCGGAGGAGGCTGGTAACTAAGGTACACGTCGGGTAACTAGGCAGCGCGCGCTGCCTAGATACCCGACTGTGTACCTTAGTTACCAGCCTCCTCCGGGAGGAGGCTGGTAACTAAGGTACACGTCGGGTATCTAGGCAGCGCGCGCTGCCTAGTTACCCGCAGTGTACCTTGGAGACCAGCCTGCTCCCGCTTCCAGCAGGCTGGCAGCGGGAGCAGGACATCGTGGAAACGATATTTAAATCGTTTCCATGATGTCACTGGTCAATTGATCGCTGGTGAGTCTGTCTGTGTGACAGCTCACCAGCAATCAGCCGTCAATGTCGTCAGCGATCAGATCGCTGACGACATTGACGCGTGTGACAGGACCTTTAGTGTAGAAGAGATTGATTGCAGAGGGTCGACAGTATGCGAGGCATAAAGGTTTGCTCTCCAAAAAAAAAAAAATAATAATAATAATAATGATAATAATAATAAAATAAAATTAATAAGAAAATAAAAAACAATTCAAATTTTTTTTTTATAAAATATTAAGCTGTTTTAAACAGATGTTTTAAGGACATTGTACACTAGGTAGACTTAAGAGCTGCTGCAGCATCTGGCACTGTTTCCAAAATTCACACCCTGCAGGTGTCAAAACACTTGCAAACTTTGGGAAGCTTAAAAAAATTAACCCAAAGCTCCTAACCTTAAGGTCTTAATGGGTCTTCCAGTGAGCGTTTTGTCCCCAAACAAACAGGGAAAGTTTTAGGTCCATTTTAAATTTCAATCTTAGTTTCCGAACATTTGGCGATCTTTTTGGATATTGTTTGGATTTCCATTCCCAAACAAACCTGCAATGTTTGTGCCGAATTTGAAATTGGCAAAAATGTTCGGGGAAGGTTCGCTCATTTCTAGTTCTGACAACACAATCAAAGTTGTTTTTATTTAGCCATGCAGCAGCTCTGTATAGACATTGTACAGTAAAAGTGAGATGCCAATCAGAGGGGGCAGACATGGCACGAGCCAGCTAGTCACAGCAATGATAAGGTGCTGTTGTTGAAATAAACAGTGTAAATAAAGAACTCCATGGACATTGACAAGACAAGCTTCACAGGGTGTTCTGTGTTAACCCTTACAGCATGCTGTCTTCAGATTACATAGCAAAAACCTGCTGATAGATTTCCTTTAATGAAAGGGAGTTTTCTAATTAAATGCAGTGCAGCATGCAAATAGTGAGTGGTGGTTGAAAAAGTAAGTGCCCCCTGCACTGAGTGACAGTCGCTCTAATAACAGAGCACCAAAGCTACCTGAAAGTTGTTGAGTGCATTAAAGTTTTCCTCCCAACAGTGCATGTGATGGGCAGGTTTCAAACGCCATTATCCTGCAGATTAACCTCATATCTGAAGGTTAACAGAGTTATTATGAGATAGTGTAAGGGGATTGTGTTAATATGCTTCTCCCTTGAAGAATACAGTGTACTGTATAATCGTTATGTATTTCTGTATAGAGTTAACATGCCTAATATTTTGTGTGTAGTCATCTAGCAGCCTAGGTGAAGACAGCTCCTAGCTCTTCTTAAATGAAGGAAGTTATTAATAATAATTGGTGATATTCCTTTAGGGGCGGGGCCTAGCCAACATAAAGGGCCTGTAGTGTAGGTTTAGGAGAAGAGTCCCAAGAGCGAGAGCTAGAACAGGAACCAATACCCAATTATGCTTCGGCTGGACCCTCTGGGTCACCCCCAGATTTGGGTCCAGAATCTGGAATGTGGAGCAGAATACAAAGTGAATGAACTCCTCCTGGTGTTGGTACTTATGGCCCGCCTCAAGCAGACCCCGAGACAGTGGTTGTTCCCTTTGGTGCCAGTATCGTGTATCTTGGCAAAGACTTGGGCAAACGTGTCACCAAGCTGCAAACTGTGAAGGAACCCTCATTTAACGGTGGCCCTGATAGTTCCTTTGGACTGATCCAAATTCAATGGTAGGCTAGGGCTGGAGCCAAGAGAGACTGTATGAATTCACAGCAGGTTTTAGTGAAGTTGAGGGACAAGAGTCTGGAGACATCGGGATGAGGGG
>JARQOC010000011.1:76185504-76215186 GCA_033576535.1 Allobates femoralis
CTTTGCCAAGATACACAATGCTGGCACCAAACGGAACAACCACTGTCTCGGGGTCTGCTTGAGGCGGGCCATAAGCACCAACACCAGGAGGAGTTCATTCACTTTGTATTCTGCTCCACATTCCACATTCTGGACCCAAATCTGGGGGTGACCCAGAGGGTCCAGCCGAATCATAATTGGGTATTGGTTCCTGTTCTAGCTCTCACTCTTGGGACTCTTCTCCTAAACCTACACTGCAGGCCCTTCATGTTGGCTAGGCCCCGCCCCTAAAGGAATATCACCAATTATTATTAATAACTTCCTTCATTTAAGAAGAGCTAGGAGCTGTCTTCACCTTGGCCGCTAGATGACTACACACAAAATATTAGGCATGTTAACTCTATACAGAAATACATAACGATTATACAGTACACTGTATTCTTCAAGGGAGAAGCATATTAACACAATCCCCTTACACTATCTCATAATAACTCTGTTAACCTTCAGATATGAGGTTAATCTGCAGGATAATGGCGTTTGAAACCTGCCCATCACATGCACTGTTGGGAGGAAAACTTTAATGCACTCAACAACTTTCAGGTAGCTTTGGTGCTCTGTTATTAGAGCGACTGTCACTCAGTGCAGGGGGCACTCACTTTTTCAACCACCACTCACTATTTGCATGCTGCACTGCATTTAATTAAGGTTAGGAGCTTTGGGTTAATTTTTTTAAGCTTCCCAAAGTTTGCAAGTGTTTTGACACCTGCAGGGTGTGAATTTTGGAAACAGTGCCAGATGCTGCAGCAGCTCTGAAGACTACCTAGTGTACAATGTCCTTAAAACATCTGTTTAAAAGAGCTTAATATTTTATAAAAAAAAAATTTTAATTGTTTTTTATTTTCTTATTAATTTTATTTTATTATTATTATCATTATTATTATTATTATTATTTATTTATTTATTTATTATTTTTTTTGGAGAGCAAACCTTTATGCCTCGCATACTGCTGACCCTCTGCAATCAATCTCTTCTACGCTTACAAGTGCACTTCAATGAACTAGAATATCATCAAAAAGTTAATTGATTTCAGTAATTCAATACATAAAGTGAAATGCATATATTATATACAGTCATTACAAGCAGAGTGATGTGTTTCATGTGTTTATTTCTGTAAATGTTGATAATTATGGCTTACAGCCAATGAAAACCCAAAGGTCGTTATCTCAGAAAACTAAAGTAGGGAGGATGAAGGATCTGAGAGATAAAATATTACATAAATAGGTATCAGAGGCTTCACCTTGTCTGGTTGTAAGAGTCACAAGCACTATAAAAGCAGATCACGTGTAAGGCTGGCTTCAGAATTGCAGATGCATCTGCAGCATTTTGCAGATGCATCTGCAAGCATCTGCATGCAGACCGCGGCCCCTATGTTTATAATGGAGCGCACGGCGGTCTGCAGATGCTTGCAGGCCGCCGTGCGCTCTCATTGCCCGCCATTAGTGATCTGTGCGCACGCGGATGCCTGCGCACAAATCACACACACCCGCCCGCACCATGGACGCGAGATGTTGCGTCCCTGGTGCGGGCGGGAGTGTGTGATTTGTGCGCAGGCATCCGCGTGCGCACAGATCACTAATGGCGGGCAATGAGAGAGCACGGCGGTCTGCAAGCATCTGCAGACCGCCGTGCGCTCCATTATAAACATAGGGGCCGCGGTCTGCATGCAGATGCTTGCAGATGCATCTGCAAAACGCTGCAGATGCATCTGCAAGTCTGAAGGCAGCCTTACGCTGGTCTGTTTGTATCTTGTTTTCCCGGCGTTACTGTGCATTTCAGTGCTCTTCCCCAATGCTCCTTCCCCCTAATTACCTGGGATACTGGAGTCTGTTACCTGTAAGGATGCTGCTCAATTCCCTGCTCCACTGCGTAGCCATGCGCATTCTTTGAGGTCGTCTGCTGAGCCGCACAACCATCTGCATGTGCGGTCCCTGGCTGCCATCGCAGAAGCTGTCTGTGGGTCACGAGGTCCTCTTCTGCAGGTGAATGACTTTCCATGTGTGTCCAGGCTTGCAGCCGTTGCAAGGTGCCTTAGGCTTCAGCTCCTGTGTTGTGTATACTGGTTCCTGTCTGTGCCTTGGGTGCACGATGACAAACTTTCCCCGCTTTTATTAGGGGAAGTGTGTGCACCTGAATTGCTGTCCCCAACCTATTGCTGAGTGGAGCTCCTATTTAAAGTACCTCTTCCATATTGGGCAACACCAGAGCTTCTCATTAGGAACATGTGTGTTTGGTCTAGCATGTTGCTTCTGGTCACCTTTTGTATCCAGCTCCAGTCCTGCCTGCAACCAGTTCTGGCATAGCTGATGTCTGCCTGTATTTGTCCCAGGACCCATCCTGTTTATGTGTTGGTACCAAAGTCCTTGCCTTTGAATGTGGAATCCTGCTGTATGGTATTCCTGAAGTCATTCTGTGTCTAAAACCATGTATCCAGTTACTGTGAATCTCCTGTAACCTGTGTCTCATGAATAAACCTCTGTTTGTCTTCGAAGATGGAGTCCAGTGTTCCTGCTGAGCGTGTACTATGCTGTGCTCATGCTACTATGCTGTGATATCTCTATCTAGCTCTGGTTCACTCCTGCGCTTTATTTGTCACTCAGCTCTGGTCCATGCTTGTTGTGTTCACACTGTTCCGCTGTGCTCGCTCTACCTTGCTCTGGACCACTTCTGTAATGCCCATGTCATGCAGCTCCGGTCCGCTCCTGTGGTGCTTACACCATCTCGTTTGTGTTCTTTTCCAGCCCATGACCGATGTCCGGAGCCTAATGTCCGCTGCCTGGTGCGTGGCACTCGTGTCTGATGTCCCTGATGTCATCCAGAGCCTGAGGACTTCTGCCTGATGCCTGGAGCTCATGTCCGATGTCCAGGGCCTGATGATCGCTGCCCGGTGCCTGAAGCTCGTGTACGATGTCTGGAGCCTGATCACTGCTGCCTGGTGCCTGGAGCTCATGTCCGATGTCCAGGGCCTAATTATCGCTGCCCGGTGCCTGAAGCTCGTGTCCGATGTCTGGAGCCTGATGACCGCTGCCTGATGCCTGGAGCCTGATGTCTTGCCGGTGTCCCTGATGTCATTCCAGTGTCCCTGATGTCGTCTGGTGCCTGATGACCGCTGCCTGGTGCCTGGAGCTTGTGTCCAATGTCCAGAGCATGATGACCACTGCCTGGTGCCTGGAGCCTGATGTCCTACCGGTGTCCCTGATGTCCTGCCAATATCCTGACATTCCCTTCATGGAGCCATGTCTAATGTCCGGAGTCCAAATGTTCTGCCTTTGTCCTAGATGTCCAGCCTGTGTCCAGATGTCCAGTCCGAGGTCCTGGTGGTCCAGCCCATGTTTCAGAGTCAGTCCCACTTGTGTTTCTGGACAGGCTTCTCCTCTGTGTTCCTGGGGAGTCTCCAGCCTTGTATCCCGGTGACAGCTTTGCCTGTGTATCCTGGATCTGACCAGCTGATGTCCTAAGCTTCTATGTCTGTGTTCCTGACCTGTGTTCTATGTGTTCTAAAATTCAACAAAAAAATTAGCTCCACCACCTAATATTCCCAGGACTCCCAGGCAAATCGGAAGGTGGCTTGGCAACCACCAGTAGCAATAGAATAAAGGTGTAGAATCCGGTGCCACAAAAATTATTTTTATTTCATGATTAAAAATTAAAAATCACACATCCTCCAGAGGAGCGCTGGACGCGTTTCATGGGTCTAGCCCACGAAACGCGTCCAGAGCTCCTCTGGAGGATGTGTGATTTTTCATTTTAATCATCAAATAAAAAGAATTTTTGTGGCACCGGATTCTACATCTTTATTCTATTTCTATGTATTGTATCTGTGTCCCAATGTCTGTCCTGTTCCCTGGGGTCCATCCTGTAATGACGTCTGTCCGAGGTCAGTGTCTGATGTTTTTCTGCTGAGCAAAAAGCACCGAATAGGACACAAAATTCAGAAAAAACTCACCAAAAATCAGCCATGTCAAATATCTATTGCACCTAGCAGGAGGCCGCCAGCTCCACTGAGAGGTAACACAAGTGTCTGAACACGGATGTTCAATCTTCTCCAACCTAAGCAATGGGGCGGTTATAGCACCTGCAACTATTCATGCTAACAGGGAGGTGATTGGTGGTATATGTAGACACAAGGTTACCATTGGGTGTCAGTCACACTGGTATACATGATGCATAGTGTCAGCCTGCAGCCTTTTGGTCACGCCCGTGCTTGGCGTGGGTTAAGAGCTTATGTTTTTTGGCCAAAATATCCAATAACACCTCACATCTTCATCTTTAGTGTTTATTGCACCTTTTTATCTCTTGCAGTTTGTGGCTGAGCCCTCTGGAGGGCGTCTGTCACTTGTGATCCAGGTATATGGTGCGGAGCAGCCCGCCTGATCTAATAGCATGGGCAGGACCAATAGGCTGCAGTCTGACACTATGCATCATATATACCAGTGTGACTGACGCCCAATGGTAACCTTGTGTCTACATATACCACCAATCACCTCCCTGTTAGCATGGTTGGTCACAGGTGCTACAACTGCCCCCATTGCTTAGGTTGTAGAAGATTGAGCACAGGTGTTCAGACACTTGTGTTACCTCTCAGTGGAGCTGGCAGCCTCCTGCTAGCTGCAATGGATATTTGACATGGCTGATTTTTGGTGAGTTTTTTTCTGAATTTTGTGTCCTATTCTGTGATTTTTTGCAAAACAAACAAACATATGGCTGGGAAACATATTGTTAGGACTCGTAAGCGTGAGGGCCCTTGGCGTGGGTTACGAGCTTACGTATTTTGTCCAAAATACCCAATAACACCTCACATCTTCATCTTTAGTGTTTATTGCATCTTTTATCTCTTGCAGCTTGTGGCTGAGCCCTCTGGGGGGGCGTCTGTCACTTGTGATGCAGGTATATGGTGCAGAGCAGCCCGCCTGATCTAATAGCATGGGCGTGACCAATAGGTTGCAGTCTGACACTGTGCATCATATATACCAGTGTGACTGATACCCGATGGTAACCTTGTGTCTACATATACCACCAATCATTTCTCTGTTAGCATGGATGGTCGCAGGTGCTACAACCGCCCCCATTGCTTAGGTTGCAGGAGATTCAGCACCGGTGTTCAGACACTTGTGTTACCTTTCAGTGGAGCTGGCAGGCTCCTGCTAGGTGCCATGGATATTTGACATGGCTGATTTTTCGTGAGTTTTTTTCTGCTGAGCCAGTGCTACGCCTGAGGACTGTGAGAAAGGTTCTCCTGATATGCCAGCACCAGAGACCCTAGACTGCATCAACCCATGATGACCTCCTGCCATGCCATTGCCGGAAGTCTGTCTACTTGAGATTTCTCCCATGGTTGATGTGCGCAACCGGGTGCCTGTCATTGTAATGTCTTGTACCTTGTACTGTGCCTGTGTTTAGTAAACTTTGTTTCTTAATTCCTGAAGTGTCATCTAGTTCTGCATGTCATCTAGTTCTACAATCTTGCCTACATACTCAGCTGCCAAACACCCCGATCGCTGCCCTTCCCTGGTCCAGGTAGGTCGGGTCCATTGTGTTGGTCCAGTGGGTCCACAGTCTAGTACCACCTGGGATGCACACCCCATGTCGCCATGGCCTGGCAGCGTGGAAGCAAAAGCAAGCTAAGTTTGCGTTCCTGGTAACTTCCCAGCGTGGTGCATATAGAGTAGGGAGGATGAAGGGTTAAAAACTGCACTGCTGTATTTCACTAGGACATCCAAGGGTAAATATAATATTGATTTATAGTCAACACGTTTCAGAACTCCTTGGCCCCTTCCTCAGGACAAATCAACATTATATTGGCATGTTCATGCCATTTCAGGAAGTCCTTAAACATGTTGACTAATAAATTAATATTATATTTACTCTTTGTCTCATGAAATACGGCAGCGAGATTTTAAACTCTTCTTCATCCCTAATTTAATTTTCTGAGATAATGACCTTTGAGTTTTCATTGGCTGTAAGCCATAATCAACAACATTTATAGAAATAAACACTTGAAATAGATCACTGTTTGTAATGACTTTTTATAATATGTGTTTCACTTTTTCATATTGAATTACTGAAAAAAAATTTACTTTTTGATAATATGCTATTTAATTGAGATGTACCTGTATGTGATAGCAATTCATATAAAAATAGCATATGACCATTATATGCTTCACACACATGTCCTGATAGGTCTGTCATGTCCACACCCTAGAAACATCATACTATTGATAATGCTTCTTGAAAATCACTATTTTATGTCATTCCATTAATTTACTATACAGATTTTTGGCAAATGCACAACTGTTTTATTAAATTATATGTATAATTCATATTGAACTTGTCCTTGCATTGCTGCAGTGCACTGCCCACTAGCTCTATTCATCAGCATTCCAGAAGAATTGGTGAATTGGTGATCTGAATAAAGTTTTTTGTTTTCATCATTTTGTCTTCCACAAATATGGGAGTCTTCAATAATTATTGCACCTACTACCCACGCAACCCAGTTTTTACCTTGTGGCATGTTTTTGTGAGTGATTGTACTTCTGCAGCCCACTGCATTGAAGGGTTAATGAGGGGAGCTAGGCAACAAGTTTATGCAAACAGTAATATCCTAGTGATTAATTGTGTCTGACTTTGTTCTGGCAGTGGAAGAGGCAGGCCCCTAGAAAAAGCAAACAAGTGTAACTCCCAGAGTTCAGCATGTCAGTGCCGTTTTATCATTGCAGTCCAAACCAACTTCTCTGTGCTACACCTTGATTCACCTCCTAACATATGCTGGCACTTACGCAGTTTGGCAATGGATGCCCTGCAAGACATGCTTGATCTGGAGGAGGTAATCTACGTCACCCCCCAGGGGCAAAGGGTGCATAAGATCTAGACTCAGAGCAGCATGTACCAGAAGACAACATGGACACATATGTGACCTGGAGCAGCACCGCGCTACCCACATTGGGCCTCCTGTGTATTGATGAGCGAACACCTAAGTGTTCTAATTCGATTCACCGAAATGGGGTGTGTTTGACAAATTGTTTGTAGAATGTTCGTCGAACACTTTCAAACCCCATTGGAATCAATGGCAGGCCACAGCAAACACCTTCAAAGGTGTCCAAAAGCTGCTAAACTACTCAGAATAGACAACAAACACCAGGAAAAGTGATAACAACCTACCCACAGTACAAATAGTCTCATGGCGTAGCATGGGTGCACGAGACATGGTCTGTGCCAGCCTGCACACTCTTCCAAAGCAATTCAAAGCAGAAGGTGGTTAACAGTCACGTAAAATTTCAGAGGTGAGTGAAACTGACTGTGAATTGACAAATGGATGAGTCACAGGGGAAAAGTGGCAGTAGTTTCCTACATTAAATAAAAGGAGGAGGAGTAGTAAAAAGAGGATAAGACACAGGTATGGGCATGTCACTCAGATAGCCCTGCTCAAATCATGCACCACACAGCAAGTAGACCCCAAAAAGAGTCCTCACTGTTCCCAAAGGATCAGACCACAGGAATATGGCATTAATTGTCCCAAACCAAAAATTGCTGAATGGCCCAGCCTGCATGCATGGCACAGGGTCTGCAACAGGACCTGGTCTACCATTTCAAGGTTAAACATTGCTCAGCAATACAGGTATGTGTCACCTGTATAGGCCTAGTGGGCCGAATACCCTCAAAGCTCATGCAAGCGCTCCCATTAATGTTATGCCATGCCACACACAGGTGGGACAACTATACATTTTGTGGAGTATTATAGGAAAATTTAGTCAGGTAGGTCAGTGACCTGTATAGAACTAGTGGGTCGGATACCCTCAAAAGTCATGAAAACACTCCAGTCAATGTTATGCCCTCCTCACACAGGTGGGACAATGATACATTTTGTGGAATACTATAGAAAAAATTATTCAACTAGATCAGCTCCAGTCAATGTTATGCCGGCCTTACACAGGTGGGACAATGATAAGTTTCATGGACTATCATAGGAACACTTAGTCCGGTAGGTCAGTGACCTATATAGGTCTAGTGGGCCGGATACCCTCAAAGCTCATGCAAGCTTTCCCGTCAATGTTAAGCCCTGCCATACACAGGTGGGACAACTATACGTTTTATGGAATATTGCAGGGAAAAATAGTCAGTTAGGTCAGTAACCTGTATAGGCCTAGTGGGACGGATACCCTCAAAGCTCATGCAAGCGCTGCCATCAATGTTATGCCACGCCACACACAGGAGGTACAACTATACGTTTTGTGGAGTATTATAGGAAAAACTAGTCAGGAAGGTCAGTGTCCTGCATAGGTCTAGTGGGACGGATACCCTCAAAGGTCATGAAAACGCTCCAGTCAATGTTATGCCCTCCTCACACAGGTGAGACAATGATACATTTTGTGGAATACTATAGAAAAAAATTCAGCTAGATCAGTGACCTGTATAGGTCTAGTGGACAGGTAAGATTGACCAAACAATGCTTTTAAGAGCCAAAAAACTGTTGATGTTGTGAGGTAGCACCCGATGAACCCGCTTGCATAACAACAAAAACACATGTTTATAATTTAACCAATGTCTACCCGTTTATTTTTCACATATTAATGACATAACCCGGGTAGCATGTTTGACACATTGCACATTGATTATAAACACCATACATAAATACATCATACATTTACATAGAACATTGTATAACACATACATTGCACATACCGTCATATAGTTACCCGGGACCTGTAACCACCATACATACCTCATGTGATCGACCCTACAATATTCATGGACCCCATGCATCCTCACATCCGCTCCCAGCCCATCATACTACATCCATGGACTGTGGCTCCTCCATGACCATAACAGGGACCTGGTCAACCGTAGAAACCGGGCTAACCACGCGTCACCCTGGCCTACTCACCACTGTACAGGCCACCAGTCGCCACCAAACCTCCATCTCATGGCAGGTCTCCAAGTCGACAACTGTACCCTGCGTCTGAGTAGCACCCTTCCGGGTCAGCCATGGTTACCCTTCTAGGAGCCTTCGTGACCCCTGTGTCTGGCCACAGACACACCCACACCATTAGAGGCCGTGGTTGAGGGACAGGTACCCGCTGCAAGCAGCAGGGCAAGCCTCCCTCTCGTCCCACAGGGATGGAACGCCTCCAGTGCCATCCACTCCAGCTGGGGCTCTCCCACAGACTCTGCACATGGCCTTTCTATCTAAGAAATAATATATACACATAGTTCAACAGGTCCCTTACTGACTATCTAGTCGGACCTAAGGGCGGCTATGCCCGCCTGGCACATTTCACACACAAGGTGCACAGTTCACTCAAGCATTAGGGAACTGCTTTTCTTACCGGGCATGGATCCGGGTCTCGCTGCCTGGGTCACAGGTCCACCAAGCATCCCCAAGGGCTCCTTTCCCCGACGTGTCTCAACCACACGCCCGGACCAGTATCCACCTGGGTCAGCCCGGCTTCTCCACTCCAGGAGCTGTAACAACACCGGTCCTAGCCAGCGATATGGAGCTAGCACGCTCCCATCATGTTCTCACACAGAGCCCTGGACTGCGCTGCACTCAGGGGCTAATGATCAAGCCCAACATGCTCTCAGGCTGCTCTCTAGCTGATAATGAATCTCCCAAGTCTCTCAGCTAGCAGGCTCTTATCGTGCCTGCCACGCCCACTCTGACACATCCACCTGATCTGCTACTACTCAGGACACACCCACCTGACACACCCACCTTGGCTGTCAGCAATCAGCACCCATTACATTTCTCAGGGCTCAATGGTCTAATGAGCCACTCACAGCCGCTCATTAGTCTCATGAATGTTTCAGCTTTACAGCACACACTATCACATTTAACTCCTTGTGTTCTGGATAGTTTCACACAGCGCCATCCTCTATAAAGCCGGCCAGTGTGAACAGGGTCATACCCTGATCCTGCATGTGATGCGCCCCGGCCATGGGGACCATGCCGGCGGTGCCTCACAATGTGTATACAGCCCATTTGCCAAAACCTGGTTTGATGTCCAAAAAGAGTTTATGCAAACATTAAGGGAGATGTAGCAATCACTGCTTTTAAGCACCCAAAATTGGTAGATGTGAATACAGAAAAGTTGTTAATCACTGCTTCGATGGACAAAAAGGTTCAAAATTCAGAAACAAGGGCAGGAGTGTCAGGGGTAGGTATTGAACTCAGAGAACCCTGGTCAAGTCATGCATCAAACAGCAAGGAGACAGTAACTATATTTCCCACTTTTGTCAAAAATTGGTGTCACAATTCACTAAAGTGGTATCCAACTTATAGGTTTTGTACTGGGCGACAATCTCAAAAAGGCCAGAGACCTGGGCCTGGTATTTAAAGGTTGAGTATTGAGCAAAAGGTGCAGGAGTGTAGGCATTGAGCTCAGAGAGCCCTACTCAAGTCAAGCAACAAAGAGCAAGGAGACCCCCAACAACAGTCTCTCTTTTTAAATGAAATTAGGCACAGCCACCACTTAAGTGGCATCAATTGCCTGAGAGTTGAAATATTGAAATGGGGAGATTAATGCAGAACATTGAAAAGTACACAAGCATTTAGTCTCCCTAGACTGACACAGGGGTGGAAAAGTCCTTGTGGATCCATGACTTGTTCATCTTGATAAATGGTAGTCTGTCTACACTGTCACTGAACAGGCGTGTGTGCTTATCCGTCAGGACACTACCAGCAGCACTGAAGACACGTTCACAGAGAACGCTGGATGTGGGGCACGACAAAATCTCCAAGGCATGAGTGGTAAGCTAAGGCCACATTTTCAGTTTTGAAGCCCAAAATGCACAAGAGTCCAGTTCCACAGTCATGGCATCAATATTCAGCTGTAGATACTCCTGTACCGTCCTCTTTAGGCGTTGACTATGTGTCAGACTTGTTCTCTCTTCTGGCGTTGCAAAGTATGGTCTAAAGAAACTATGAAACAATTCTATGAAATTGCTAGTACCTGATACACTGTTACTGTTAACGTTTCGGGTATGACGACTTGACGTTCCCGGGTTGGAAAGGTAGAACTGCAATGTTCACTATGTGCACCACTGGTGTTTTGGAGAAAAGTGGTACTAAGATTGACTAAAAGCTTCTGTTGATGCTCCTGTATGCGTGCATCCCTTTCCAGGGCAGGAAGCATTTGGCCAAATTTACTCTTGTACCGGGGATCTAACAGTGTGGCAACCCAGTAGTTGTCATTACTTCGAATTCTAACAATCCAAGCATCATGTTGCAGGTACTGCAGCAAGAAGGAACTCGTGTCTAGTGCATCCAGGGAGCCCAAGTTCTTGTTGTGTTGGTGGCAGCGGTGCTTTCATGCTTGCTTCCTCTTCCCTCTCCCCCAATCTCGTACAACAAAAATATGATAAAGATCTCCCTCATCTGCTGAGTCTTCCATGCCTGTCACCTGTCCGTCCTCTATTTCTTTCTCTGCTCCTGCACCTTTCATCAACAGTTTGGCTGCTACCATGCGCACTCATTGTTTCCACCCTCCCATGCCAGCCACTTGGTGCTCCGGCCATCTGGACCTTTCAGATCTTGTTATCCTTTCTGCATACACCTCCTCCACTACTTACTCCCCTTCCCTTGGACCATCACCTGACTCCGAATACTGGTTAAAGTTTGCTCCAGCATGTAGAACACCGGATTAGTCATGCAGATAATGGCATCATCAGTGCTAAACATCTTAGTAGCCATTTCAAAACTCTGCAGAAGGGTGCAGAGGTCCTTGATGTGAGACCACTCCAGCAGCGTGATTTGCCCCACCTCTGGATCCCGTAGGCACAAGCTATACGTCATAGCATACTGCACCAGGGCTCACCTTTGCTGCACAGTCGCTGCAACATGTGCAGAGTGGTATTCCATCATATCGGCACATCGCATTTCAGGCTGTGAACTGGCAGGCCGAAACACTTCTGTAGAGATGCAAGTCGTTGCGCTGAGGGATGCAAATGGCGGAAGTGAGCACACAGCGACCGTGCTCTCTGCAGCAGTACATCTAGGCCGGGATAGTGGGCTAGAAATTGCTGGATGACCAGGTTCAAAATGTGAGCCATGCAAGGCATGTATGTCACCTTTCCCTGGCGAAGGGCCGCACCCAGGTTTGCAGCATTGTCGCAAACGGCCTTCACTGGCTGGAGGTTCAGAGGGGACATCCATTGATTAAACTCGATCTCCAGATCTGACCACAATTCCTCAGCTGTGTGACTCACATTTCCCAGACATTTTAACGTAAACACCACCTGATGGCATTGAACCCTGCTGCTAGTGTGGCGCCCTTGCGTCCAGGAGGCCACAAAGGGAACTGCAGCCAGGCAGGTAGGACAATGTTAAACACTAACACCCTCACAGCCCACATAACCCACGTGTCAGAGAGGTTACATCCAGCCCTGAGATTAGAGACTATATGAGATCAGAGGGGTGGTGGATGAGAGGAGTGGGTTGGGCACACCAGAGGTCAGGTGACTGACAGTATATAGAGAGGGGGAGGAGTGAAGGAAGGTAGTAGGCCACAGTGTGCTGAGATGTAAAGACTGAAGGACATCACGCTCTCTGGAAGTGTAAGGCCGAGGAGTGCAGACCCGTACTGAGCCAGTGTGAGCCAGATGGGGGGGAAAGCCCGTCCGACGCTGAAACCACCAGGAGTGTGACAGAACCGAGTGGGACGGTGGAACCCGTGCCCTAGACAGCAGCTAAAGCCACTCACTGCAGGTGAAGAAGCCCTCCTATAATACCAGAAGGAACAGAGAGAAGGAGCCTGGTAGTCTAATGCTGTGGACTACTGGAGGCTGGGCTAAAGTAGAATGTCGGCTCTAAAGGGGACCGTAGTTCACCCGGTATCCCCAGATAACACGACGAGGGGTCTGAGTTCCAGATTGAGATCCCTAACCCAAAGGACAGGCAGCTCAGTGACGTACTAGGACTCACAGAAGCCTGAGTCACCGCCATACTGTCCGACGTAGCACACATCACCCGTACAGACGGAGACCGAAAAGCCCGGAAAGGGACATTAACAGACTGTGTGAGGGGTCACAGAGAGAGAGGGCCTGGCTGCAGAAGGGAGGAAGCACCCGAGTGTTGAAAGCTGTAACTGTGCTGTAAGAACTGCAAATGACTTGTAACCTGCTGAGAGAGAACAACTAAGAGTAAAGCTTTGGAAACCCTGAATTGCCTCTCGTGTCAGTCAATGCCTGCAGACCATTGCTCCCCTCATACAGATCCAGCCTGTCAGCAGCAGCCAGGAGGAGAGATCCCTGCAGTGCTTGCAAGTAAGTGTGCTACAATTACACACCAGAGGCTTAACCCTTGCTGCCCCGGGGGATATAGTTCTCCCCACTGGAACTATACCATCTCCGCTGCCATTCCATCACCCCCGGAGGTTCTGCAGCAGCGGCGGCCCCATCACTGGCCGCACCAAGTGGGTGGCGTCACCCGTGACAATCCCCTTGTAAATAATTCCCCATCTTTATTGTGAGGGCCCAGGGACACGGTCCGGACCAAGCCACCTGTGACATCCCCACTACCGACCGGTCCGGTACTGAGTACCCCCGTCCCACCTGGGGCTCCACAACCTGGCGTCACGAACAGGATCTACCCGGTCCAAAAGAATTGGACCTTGTGTGCCCAAATCCTGTGTTCTGGACTTTTCCCGCCAAATCTGACCTTAATGGCGGCCATAAGGGACTAGCGCCATGTGCAGGGGAGGCGTTCCCAAGACTCGCATCGTGGGCCGGCCCGGTTCAAGGCGCGAAAAGAAGGTCCCACCCTGGCTCTCCTTAACTCCAGGAGAGCCAGCTGTCACTCTCAAGGAAGAGCCGCCGCCCCTAGACCCTCCTACCAAGAAGCTGGCGCGAACCGAGGAGGAAATAGTCATCAGGAGGGGGCGGAGTGAGCAACCGGAAGAGAAGCAGTCGCCATTCAGAGACACGAGGACGGAAGCGGAGGACGCCGAGACGAGAGCTGCAGACAGAAACCCAAGTGTGATCCCGGAGGGCCCACAGATTGCTTTGGTGGAGGAACCCGGCCAGGGAAAGACCATTTGCGAACCAGTAGAGATGGCTGAAGGCGGCGAGGAGCGTCCCTATGTCCTAGATACCCGGAGGGGTGTATTGCGGCTGCTGCCCCCAAGGATGTTATAACACAGACCCCAGAGAGCAGTTTGCTGAACGCTGCACTGCAGGACCTAGAGGTGTACCCCAGACGGAAGACATCGCAAGTGGTACCATGGACGCAGCAAAAGAAAGAATAGAAACGCAGGATCTGCATCCAGAAGGGAAGGCATCCCAGATGATCCAGAAGATGGAGAAGAAGGATCAGGAGTAAGATCCGTGTCCTGCATTAGAAGAAAGAAGAAACTGTAAGTGTGAATGTACATTGTGCCTTATTGATCCCCCCCACCTTACCTGAGTGAATGCTAGCATTCCCCTGTCTGTCTTATATGTTTTACCTGAACATTGCTATCATAGACGATGATATGATAAAAACTCTTGATTGTATATAGTTGAGCACCACTGTGTGCTCCCCTTTGGTTTTATGACCAGCTGCACATGCGATTTAATGCACGAACTTTGCATTTTTTGAATCCAGAACTTTGAAGCTGCTTTTTGAGACTTTTTGCACTTTTTCAGAAAAGAAGAACTTTTATACTTTTGATACAAAGTAATGTTTTATAATGTGTTTTAAGCTACAGAAAAAGGGTAATGACGAGTATATACTCATGCACTTGTTTTATAGTTAATGCAACGTTATAAGAATCGTGCCTCCCGGATGGGAAGAAACCAAGAATACTTAATGTTTACTGTTATATAAAATGAAAATGTTTTCAGGGTGATCCATGTCGAGTCGCGCGAGGACGCGCTGTTTAACTCCGGGAGAATGTGGCGCCCCTGCGTCCAGGAGGCCACAAAGGGAACTGCAGCCAGGCAGGTAGGACAATGTTAAACACTAACACCCTCACAGCCCACATAACCCACGTGTCAGAGAGGTTACATCCAGCCCTGAGATTAGAGACTATATGAGATCAGAGGGGTGGTGGATGAGAGGAGTGGGTTGGGCACACCAGAGGTCAGGTGACTGACAGTATATAGAGAGGGGGAGGAATGAAGGAAGGTAGTAGGCCACAGTGTGCTGAGATGTAAAGACTGAAGGACATCACACTCTCTGGAAGTGTAAGGCCGAGGAGTGCAGACCCGTACTGAGCCAGTGTGAGCCAGATGGGGGGGAAAGCCCGTCCGACGCTGAAACCACCAGGAGTGTGACAGAACCGAGAGGGACGGTGGAACCCGTGCCCTAGACAGCAGCTGAAGCCACTCACTGCAGGTGAAGAAGCCCTCCTATAATACCAGAAAGAACAGAGAGAAGAAGCCTGGTAGTCTAATGCTGTGGACTACTGGAGGCTGGGCTAAAGTAGAGTGTCGGCTCTAAAGGGGACCGTAGTTCACCCGGTATCCCCAGATAACACGACGAGGGGTCTGAGTTCCAGATTGAGATCCCTAACCCAAAGGACAGGCAGCTCAGTGACGTACTAGGACTCACAGAAGCCCGAGTCACCGCCATACTGTCCGACGTAGCACACATCACCCGTACAGACGGAGACCGTAAAAGCCCGGAAAGGGACATTAACAGACTGTGTGAGGGGTCACAGGAGAGAGAGGCCTGGCTGCAGAAGGGAGGAAGCACCCGAGTGTTGAGAGCTGTAACTGTGCTGTAAGAACTGCAAATGACTTGTAACCTGCTGAGAGAGAACAACTAAGAGTAAAGCTTTGGAAACCCTGAATTGCCTCTCGTGTCAGTCAATGCCTGCAGACCATTGCTCCCCTCATACAGATCCAGCCTGTCAGCAGCAGCCAGGAGGAGAGATCCCTGCAGTGCTTGCAAGTAAGTGTGCTACAATTACACACCAGAGGCTTAACCCTTGCTGCCCCGGGGGATACAGTTCTCCCCACTGGAACTATACCATCTCCGCTGCCATTCCATCACCCCCGGAGGTTCTGCAGCAGCGGCGGCCCCGTCACTGGCCGCACCAAGTGGGTGGCGTCACCCGTGACAATCCCCTTGTAAATAATTCCCCATCTTTATTGTGAGGGCCCAGGGACACGGTCCGGACCAAGCCACCTGTGACATCCCCACTACCGACCGGTCCGGTACCGAGTACCCCCGTCCCGCCTGGGGCTCCACACTAGCACGGTAAGGTGTGCTTAATTCCTTCTGCACAGTTTGAATGCGTGTCACATTACCAGACAGGTTTTGGGCACAGGTGGAGGACCTAGAGGTGGTGGAGAAGGCAGAAGCAGTGGAGGAACTTCTACATGCAGAGGTTTGACGCTCAAGCTGCCATGGGGATGGCAAGACTTTTACAGCAGCCCCTTCTCCCACTGCCACCATAGTCACCGAGTGCCCAGTCATCAACATGTAATGCCCCTGTCCATGCTTACTCGTCCAGGTGTCTGTGGTGAAATGCACCCTGTGACACAGAGTTTCTGAAGGAAGCGGTGATGTTGTATGTGACATGCTGGTGTTGCGCAGGCACAGCTTTCGTCGAGAAGTAGTGGGAAATGGGCATCTTGTACTGGGGGACTGTGATGGCAATAAACTCGCGAAAATCCTCTGTATCCTCTAGCTGTTAAGGCAGCATTTTCATAGCCAACAGCTTGCACATGATGAAATTCAGCCTCTTAGCTTTGGCATGGGTAGGAGGAAATGGTCTTTTACTTGTCCAGATCTGTGGGACCAAGGGCTGGCTGCTGTACTGAGATAGAGTGGAGGAGTGTGTCCCAGACAAGCTGCTGGACTGTGAGGGAGGTACAGGCGGACATATTATGTTGGTTTAATAAAAAGGTGGTGCTCTCGATGTCTGACAGCACTCAACACCAGCAGGCGTTTCCACTTCGAAAACAGCTGACAACCTGTTAAACAGACTGGCTGTTGCAGGTGAAGAGGTGAAAGTTCTGCGGCTGAAAGCCTGTGTGACAACTGTCCCCACAGTCACAGAGGATAAAGAAGCAGTAGATGCGCTTGATGGGGCAGACGACGGTGGCCAGGCCCGCTAGGCCGCATTGCAGCACAGTGAGCTTCTGCTTCTGGTCTATGTGACGGTTCATGCATGAAGTACTCAAACTATTGAATTTTTGGCCTCTACTCAGATTTTGTTTACAAATTTTGCAGATAACATGAGTTGGGTCATCCTTTGCGATCTGAAAAAAGGCCCAGGCTAGGCAAGGCTTAGCGCCCATGCGACCTGTAAAGCCACCATGGCTTCTGCACAGAGGCAGAGTTGTGGCTGAGGATGCATTTGTTGATATGCTTCCAGGACTCCGTCTCTGTCCAGGAAGCTGCAACCTAACCTCATCATAAGCATCTTCCTTTGCTGAGCTCATTAACTGCTTGCCTGTGGGTTGATAGTAAGTGGGATCTCCAATCTCATCATCTCCCTGTGTGTTCTCACACTCCTTGCCTTCAGAGACAACCTCTTCCTGCCCTGAGCACAAAGTCAAGTTGTAGTTCCAATCAGATATCTTAGTCTCATCATCATCTGCCTCCTTGTCTTCACCAACAGGGGTTACAGTTTGGGAATGAGGGTCTACATTATGTTCAGACCCTTCTTCATATGGGCCTGGATCTAACTCACTAAGATTTTGGGCATCGGTGCAGATAATTTCCTTGTCTTGTGACTCACCCAGGGGTCTATGGGAACGGGATCCTGTTCGTGACACCAGAAAGCTGACTCAACCAGGGGTCTATGGGAACTCGGAACCCAGGCTTGGAGTTGGAGGGATGTCACTGGTGGCCCGCCTGGACCCGTAGCCCTGGTGTCAGCCCAAAAATTGGGGGAAATGTAGAAAGAGAAAAAAAGAAAAGAAAAATAAAAGTTTGTCGTGACGCCACCTGCAGATTCTGGTGATGTTCACCATTGCCGATGTCAGACCGCCAGGGGTGGTGGTAATGCAGCTAGATGGTTCAGCTCCCTGCAGGCAGAGCGGGATCCCCAGGGCAGGAGCGCACTGCACTTATTGTTGTGGCGCTGGATGTGGGCAGCGGAGCCGCACAGCAATTTGTGTAGAAAGGAGACACGGAGGCCTTGTGACTCTATACTGGTACTTTATTGGAACTGGTTCAGATAGCACTTTAGTTTACAGCTTACATAGTCTTTGAATGGGTAGCTGGCCGGGTAGTCGCTGGGGAGGATAAAATCTTCTTGAGGATCACGTAGTATACCTTCTTTTGTCTATCCTACGTCCTGCTACTTTTACTTGCGCCTCCTTACTTTCCTTGTGCTGCCCTGCACAGCCCGCTTGTCTATCAGGCCCGTTGGGTGCTATGAAGTAACCTTCTTCTCTCTAAGGGGCTCGACCCGGTTTGGGCGATCCTGGAGGGGCTGCATCTTCTGGACGGAGATGTCGGGGTTGCTGAACTAACCCGTGACTGGCCGGTGTCGACGGCTCAGGAGTGAACTTGCCTGTACCATTCCTCAGAGCCGACACTCCGTTGGTGGACTAGGATTCCCCGGGACTATGGATGGTCCGGCACAGGGTTTCCTCTTTCTTGAGCTACAAGTCTATAAAAGGTTTCCACCTCAGGAGAAAGTGACAGAGGGGGCATCCCAAAAACCATTCTGGGGACCATCCAGCAACTAGAACATGGGTATGCAAGATTACTAACCCTAAGTCTGGGAAACTGTTACTAATAGGGATCTAAGGGACCACTAGTTATACTTAGATTTGGGGACTTTGACTGCCTTAGTCTGACCCTGTAAGCTAATGATGTCCCTTGGCCTCCTAAAAATGTACTTTATTGTGATGTGTAGTAGCCACTGTGCTGTAATGCATATCATGTATACTCTTGTAACCGTATTTCCATGTGGTTTGACCGTAATGATGGTTTAAAGTACCTATAACCCACTTTATATTGGCTTTTCATGTGTTACCAGAAAAAAAGGCTATTTATTCTCCTGGAAATTCAGGGAAGGAAGGTGTACTCCGGTCCGCGCTGCCAGATTCATCAAAGAAAACCCAAGACGAAGTTCTGATCGAATCCTTCTTTATTCTCCTCCTACGCGTTTCAGTGCCCACCTGGCACCTTCAGATCCCTGATGAAGGTGCCAGGTGGGCACTGAAACGCGTAGGAGGAGAATAAAGAAGGATTCGATCAGAACTTCGTCTTGGGTTTTCTTTGATGAATCTGGCAGCGCGGACCGGAGTACACCTTCCTTCCCTGAATTTCCTGCTTTAACCACACGTGTGTGGAAACGGTGGAGGTCCAGCAGCAGCCATCAGGATATTATCCTACATGCTCTCAAGCCAGTTGTGGGTCACACAACTGGAATAGGTGAGTGGATTGCCTATTTTCACCGCTGAAAATTATCTAAGTGATAAGGGCACTATTGCGCCTCTTGTCCCCCTCCCCTCTCTCTCTTCATTATTTATTCTCCTGTCATACTTTTGACCAATTCATATTTTGTCACCTTTACTCATTTTGTATGCAATAAGCAGCCTGCCGTATTTATTGTTTTTTTTTTCAAATAATAAAACTTTTGCATTATTTGGCAGTCTTGATTGCATTTGTTTTCCAATGGTTTAAACTCCCAATTTGAGAAAATAGGTGTGCAAACACAGGAGAGGTAGCTTTCTACACAGCTGTGCTACACACCTGGCTGGCAAACAGTTCTACTAGGGAAAATAGAATTCAATGCCACTTGCGGTTATTTCCTTTATTTCTATAAATATGAAACATACAGTCATGGCCAAAAGTTTTGAGAATGATACAAATATTAATTTTTACAAAGTCTACTGCTTCAGTTTTTCTAATGGCAATTTGCATATATTCCAGAATGTCAAAAAGAGCGATCAGCTTAACAGCAATTACTTGTAAAGTCAATATTTGCCTAGAAAATGAACTTTAACCCCCAAAACACATTTCAACATCATTGCAGTCTTGCCTTAAAAGGACCAGCTAACATCGTTTTAGTGATTATTCCATTAACACAGGTGTGGGTGTTGATGAGGACAGGGCTGGCGATCAATCAGTCATGATTAAGTAAGAATGACACCACTGGACACTTTAAAAGGAGGCTGGTGCTTGGTATTATTGTTTCTCTTCAGTTAACCGTGGTTATCTCTAAAGAAACACGTGCAGCCATCATTGCACTGCACAAAAATGGCCTAACAGGGAAGAGTATCGCAGCTACAATCAGTCAACAATCTATCGCATCATCAAGAACTTCAAGGAGAGAGCTTCCATTGTTGTCAAAAAGGCTCCAGGGCACCCAAGAAAGACCAGCAAGCGCCAGGACCGTATCTTAAAACCGTTTCAGCTGCGGGATCGGACTACCAGCAGTGGTGAGCTTGCTCAGGAATGGCAGCAGGCTGGTGTGAGTGCTTCTGCACGCACTGTGAGGTGGAGACTCTTTGAGCAAGGCCTGGTTTTAAGGAGGGCAGCAAAGAAGCCACTTCTCTCCAGAAAAAACATCAGGGACTGACTGATATTCTGCTAAAGGTACAGGGAGTGGACTGCTGAGGACTGGGGTAAAGTCATTTTCTCTGATGAATCCCCTTTTCGATTGTTTGAGACATCTGGAAAACAGCTTATTTGGAGAAGAAGAGGTGAGCGCTACCACCAGTCTTGTCTCATGCCAACTGTAAAGCATCCTGAAACCATTCATGTGTGGGGTTGCTTCTCAGCCAAGGGAATCGGCTCACTCACAGTCTTGCCTAAAAACACAGCCATGAATAAAGAATGGTACCAGAATGTCCTCCAAGAGCAACTTCTCCCAACCGTCCAAGAGCAGTTTGGTGCCCAACAATGACTTTTCCAGCATGATGGAGCACCTTGCCATATAGCAAAGGTGATAACTAAATGGCTCAGGGAACAAAACATAAAGATTTTGGGTCCATGGCCTGGAAACTCCCCAGATCTTAATCCCATTGAGAACTTGTGGTCAATCATCAATAGACGGGTGGACAAACAAAAACCAACAAATTCTGCCAAAATGCAAGCATTGATTATGCAAGAATGGACTGCTATCAGTCAGGATTTGGTCCAGAAGTTGATTGAGAGTATGCCAGGGAGAATTGCAGAGGTCCTGAAGAAGAAGGGTCAACACTGCAAATATTGACTTGCTGCATTAACTCATTCTAACTGTCAATATAACCTTTTGGTCCTCATAATATGATTGCAATTATATTTCTGTATGTGATATAAACATCAGACAAACACAAATAAAAACCAGAGGGCAGCAGATCATGTGAAAATATCATTTTGGTGTCATTCTCAAAACTTTTGGCCATGACTGTACAGATGCCCCTGTGAGGCTGCTATACGCGTTTCGGAGATATACTCTTTATTCGTTAGCCTCACCGGGGCATCTGTATGTTTCACATTTAAAGAAATAAAGGAAATAACCGCAAGTGGCATTGAATTCTATTTTCCCTATTTACTGATGGACGTCTGCCGTTTATTCATTGCCTGGGAATCCTGGTGGATATAGGGTGGTGGAGCTCTACACCTATCTTTTTCTATCAAACAGTTCTACTAGCCAAAAAGGATTTACTTGGCTAGATTTGGCCAAATGCAGTAAAAAAATGCTTACAAAGCACAGTATCTATGTAGATTTTAACACAGCTGCCTGGCAAACACTGCTTATAAGCCCTAGAAAGGGCTGTTTTTGGAAGGAGTCCCTAAACCTACTATCTATCTCTCTATATAACTTGGAATGAAATACTGTAGCTATCTTTCTCTGTAACACACACTGCAGCAGCGGCGGCGTCTGACACTGAGATCCAACACTGAGAAAATGACGAGGAGGGGAAATGGCTGGTTCTTATAAGCCAAGGACATATGACATACCCAGCTAATGACATAAACCCTTGTGTGCAAAAAAGTGCACTTTGCTCTATGCGTGCTGATTGGCTGGCAGCCTGGACCACCCACACTAAGTGCGGGAAAGAAAAGAAATGAAGATCTGCAATTTTTTTACCACAGACCTTGTGGCGCCCCTGCGACCAGGAGGCCACATAGGGAACTGCAGCCAGGTAAGATAGGAAGACAGTTGCACCACAATACCCTCACAGACATCCCACACACCACTAGAGGGCAGCACCCAACCCAGAGCCCGGGACTCTAGGCGGGCAAGGGGTGGTGGGTTTAGAGAACAGTGGGTGGGACAGCAAGCCGGTCAGGTCACAGATGGTAGAAATAGAGAAGAGGAGGAGGAAGGAGTCAGTAGGCCGAGGTAGGCTGAGCAGTACAGACCAGAAGCACACGTCTTGGAGGAGTGGGGTGTAAGGAGCGCAGAATCTGAAGAGCCAGTGCAGCCACAGAGAGAAAGCCCATCTGGAGCCAGCACCCCAGGAGTGTGAGGAAAGAGAGGACCAGTGATACTGGGTCCTAGAGTTACAGCCGAGATGACCGACTGCAGGCGGAGTAGCCTTCTTATGGAACCTGAATCACACGGTAGAAGGGAGCCTGATAGAGCCTAGCACCGCAGGACTATTGGAGGCTAGGCTAGCAGCAGAGTTTCGGCTCTGAAGGGGACCAACGATTCACCCGGTTTCCCCAGATTACCGATGGGGAGCTCTAACTCCACATTAGAGTTCCTACCCCAAAGGACAGGCAGCTCAGTGGCAACAACGAGGGCCCACAAGGGGCCCGAGCCACCGCCATACTGTCCGGAGATGCGCATACAGAGAGAGAGAGTAGAAGCCTGGAAAGGACAGAGAAAGAGTGAGGGGTCACAGAGAGGAACAACCTGGCTGCAGGTAGTAAAGGAACCCGGAGGGGAGAGTTGTACCCCGTGTAAAGGCTTGTACCTTGAACTGTAACTGAGCTGTTATGCTGAGCAACCTACGAAGTAAACACGGTGAACCCTGCCTCTGACTCCCTTGCATGATTCTCTATTGCCTGCACATGATTTCCTGTAACAGGACTGCAGAGAGATCCAGCCTGGAGAGCCACAGCCTGTCAGCTCTGAACCCTGAGGAAAGGAAAGCTGCAGCAGCTGGACAGTAAGTGTATTGCATCCACTACAAGCTTACACTACACCATAGACTTTAACATCACTGCCCCTGGGAACCAAGTTCTACCCGCGGAGAACTATTCCATCTACAGCTGCCATAACATCATCCCCGGAGGTTCTGCAGCAGCGGTGGTTCCATTATTGACCACAAGCCGTGGGTGGAGTCACGACAAACTATTATCCCCTGTAAATATTCCCCTTTTACTTGCCAGGGCCTGGGACACGGTCCGGACAGGACCTCCGTGACATCCCCCAGTAGCAACCCCGGTCCGGTACCGAGTACCCCGTCCCAGTGGGCTCGACAACCTCTCCCCAGCAGTCCCCCCCCACTCCTGCTATTCCTAGACATTGATACTCATAATAACGTTGAACAAAACCATTACTGTGAAAAGTCAGTAACACTTTTGATCAACGAACAGTTATCGAACATAACCTAGAATTATCGAATTTTTAGCAAATCGTTCGCATTCATCAGGCCACTCAAACATAGCTGAAAACAGGTCGAATTTGAAATTGGTGAACATGTTCTATCAAACAATGCTCATCTTTACTCCTGTGCAGCGATGCAGATGGAGACCAGGCCTCTCTTGGTTAGTCAGTCGACTGAACCCAAACCCACAAGGCATATCAGTGTTCTATAAGTTGCTCCCGCCTCATCTAGAGGGGTGGTCGTCCCTTAGGTGCTTCATCATCTTCTCCAACAGTGGCCATAATGGTGGAGTGTGCTGAGGGGCAGGTGGTGGCAGAGAATTCCTCTGCAAAAGTAGCCACTGTGACTCCATGAGACCATCTGGCAGTGAGTACCATCACCAACAACGACCTTCATCCCGGGCAGTGCTGAAAATGCTGTCGTGCAGTTTTCACACCAAGTAAAGTGGACTTTCCTAAAAAAAAGGCATATTGGGTTTGGTCGATGACCCATCCCTTTGTTGGCAATTTGTAAAGAGAAAGACTTTCACTTTGTTTTCAGTTCTTTCTTGACAATGGCCTGTGTGTTTGTTAATGTCATACTTCCCCTTCCCATGTTTTACACCGTTTGTGCTTCCCCTAGTGGATGAGTGGGCTTTCATGCAGCCTTTGGGCTACAATTCAAAGACCCTAATGGTCTCTTCCCTTCATGGACTTTCCTTCCACTACTTTAAGAGTCTGTGTGCTACTGATCCCTGTGGGAGTTTCGTTATATATAATTGTATATATATATATATATATATATATATATATATATATATATTGTGGTATGGCGGACAGCCATGACGAATGGCTGGTATACATTGCACAGGCAGCTTGATGCAATGTGAGTGTTTCGCTGTGTCTTGCAGCAGTAGAAAGAGTTAATGCAAGTATGTGTGTGTATGAGTTATCACAACACCTCGAGGGGTGTGGTCACGGCTGATATCATGTGACTTCTGACTGGTCACAGGATGTGAGGTCAGCTCATGTCCTGAAGACTGAGAGAGCAGGCTTGTAGAGCACATGGGAAGAGACCAGGCCTGCAGCCATGGACTGACAAGAGGTCAGTGAATGGAGTCTGAGAGTGCTCCCTTAGGACAGTTCTAAAGAAGTGAATCCAAACCTGTGCAGGTGCACTTGGGTGTGAGGTAAACGGACTGCATACCGTACAGTATGTTTTTGTAGCGCCGAAGGAAGGCTCATATTTAATTTGCACTGTGCAGTTTATGGAATCTCCAAATAAACCAGATGCACTTATTTAATAGAAGAGACTGTTGCTGCGTATTGGTTTGTGCTGCCAAGTGAGTATACTCCAACTCGATCCATGATCGCTACGTCACACTATATATACATATTTATATATTTATACACTATGCATATTTATATGTTTGTGTTTGAGAATTATAGTATAGTGTTAGAGTAGAGTTTTATGTTCTTCACTCCTTGTGTGCTGGACTGTTTCTACAAATAGGTGTTCTGATACTACCCTCCAGAAACTAGTGGTGATCAAAGACTCCCTGGCCAAGGGGCATTGTCTAATGTTTTTTTGACTTATAATTTAAGCATCTGCACCAAAATCTGCATGTCTATTCTGAAGCCAACAAAGTCTATGACAGGTCAATAGTGCTGTGCCCATGTTGCTTTTATTCTTCCTTGCACATGTGGTTCAGATTTCTTTTTTCTGCCCCAATATCTGCACCAAATGTGCAAGGAAAAAAACACACTCTTGCACTTCTGAACTCTCAGACTTTGCTGGCTTCGGTTTAGACATGCATATTTTGTTATAGGTTATGAATATCTGCTTCAAAAGAAGCATGAAACAACGTACCAAAGGCATGGGGTCTTACAGCAGTATGGTGGGCACATTCACAGAAAGCATCCCCGATATTCTGTGAGACCAGGCATGCAGGCACGCATGAGAGAGTGATAAGCGATGCCATCACAAACATTACAGCACTTCAGACTCAAAGGGTCACACAAGGGCTATCCTTTAAGTGTGAACTGTGCTGCACTCCATGACGTCACCGCTCCTCACATGCCGTGTCTCACGATAGCGCTGAGATAGCTAGTGTTACGATTGCTGGCGCCACTGGATCTCAGGTCAAACTTTGGAATTTGCTGCTGTGTGATACCAGCCGCAGTGTAACTGGAGACAACACCAGGGAAGTCATGACGATGTCTGAGGTTCATGAGAAGGCCTGGAAGCATTGTGAATGTGACAGTGGCGCTGAAGCTTGCTATGTAATAAAGTAGGAAGCTAATATCTGTGCCAAAAAAGCGTGGCACCACTGTAAAATGATTTGAACTGTACTTGGCAGTTTTTCTGCCCTCTTGAAGGTGTTTTCTAGGCCCTTGATTTTGCTTCCCATTGATTTGAATGGGGTTCAGATGTTAGGCGAACTGTTTGACGAACCCTGCCCGTTCAGCGAACCAAACCAAATCCGGACCTCAAAAGGTTCTCTCATCTCTAGTCAGAACCTCTACACCCAGTAATCTAAGTGATATATTGTTGCATTCAGTGCCTCTTTGCTTACATCATGTTGCTCTCAGATGAGGTAGAAAACCTGCTGACAAATTCCTTGTAAAATAAGTCAATTACATCCAATTAGCAGTGTGAATTAGAGTTGAGCCACCACCCTAGTGTTCTAGTTCGATTCGATTCGTCGAATGGACGGTGTGTTTGTTGAATGTTCGTCGAATGTTCGTCGAACACCCTCGAACACACTAAAACACTATGGTGGTGGTCAATTTCAGTTCCGCAATGTATATACATACATTGCGGAACTGAAATGAAGTAAAATCAAGGGTTAAAAATAATAAAAATCGATACTCACCTCTCTAATCCATCCAGCGACGCTTCCAGCACTGCCTACCTGTCGGAGATGTGATCCGGCAGCGTTTCCCGGTGAAATGACGAGTTCTCGCGATAACTCGTCATGTGACCGGAAACCGCTGCCGAGATTATGACGTCACCGCAGGTCCTACAGGCCCTCACTAATAGTGAATAGTAGAGAGGATCTGTAGGACCTGCGGTGACATCATAATCTCGGCAGCGGTTATCGCGAGAACTCGTTATGATACCGCAGGTCCTCACTACTATTCATTACTAGTGAGGACCTGTAGGACCTGCGGTGACATCATAATCTTGGCAGCGGTTTCCGGTCACATGACGAGTTATCGCGAGAACTCGTCATTTCACCGGGAGACGCTGCCGGGATCACATCTCCGACAGGTAGGCAGTGCTGGAAGCGTTGCTGGATGGATTAGAGAGGTGAGTATTGATTTTTATTATTTTTAACCCTTGATTTTACTTTATTTCAGTTCCACAAAGTATGTATATACCTTGCGGAACTGAAATCGAACTGAAATCGAACATGAACTCGAACTGCCGAATTTAGAGCAAATTGTTCTAATTCGACGAATGACTCGAACATCGCCAAAAACAGCTCGAATTTGAGATTGGCGAACAATTCGAGTCGAACACCGCTCATCTCTAGTGTGAATGTACAGTATGACTGTTGATTCTACTTGTTGCCCATTACTCGCCTACACCTAGTCATTAATTTTTCCCCATGTTATATGATAGAACAGTAATTAAACAGATAAGTGATTTTAGACTGCTATTATTTTGTACATAACTGTAAAGCTCATACAGGATTCATATGAAATTCGTTCTTTCGCTTTGCATTATACTTCAATGTTGTGTATAATTCTTAACAAAAACTCTACTTTGATAAGGTAAAAAATGTTTATACCTTGTTAGCCATTAGATAGAAAAATATTAGAATCAGAGTCCTCAGTGGTTGATACCTTTTAATGGCTAACTGAAAAGATGGTAAGCAAAGCAAGCTTTCGGGACACTGTGGCCCCTTCATCAGGCTGATAATGACACAAATTCTGAAGACACATACATATATATATATATTCATAAGCAGAGTGATATAATGTAGTGAATACAACAGGGGAACAGACCCCAGTTAGAGGACAATGAGCTTTTGACACTTCTTATATGAACTGTCTCACATGGATTTATAGTTTTCTCATTGAGGAATTTTCAGCTCTCCACAGACTACTAATCATTGTATTATTGTTCTATCTGTTCTTATGATCTCTGAATTTTAATTTTACCTCCCCAGCTCCTCTTCCCCTCCCAAGACTTACTCTGCTTTACGTCACCTGTCGTATTTACTGCATTATCTCATCCTGCTTATGTATATATATGTATCTCTTCAGAATTTGTGTAATTATCAGCCTGATGAATGGGCCATAGTGTCCCAAAAGCTTGCTTCACTTGCCATGTTTTCAGTTAGCCATTAAAAGTTATCAAACCACTGAGGACTCTCAGATTCTAATGTTTTTCTATCTACTGGCTAACACGGTACAAACATTTTGTACCTTATCAAAATGGAAGATACCGGAATGAACCCAATATTTATGGATTTAAAGACGCTTCTGAAGAAAGGCGCACAATTAGATAGTGACATATTTTCCTATTCAAATGCAAGAAGGAGAATCTGATTCCCAAAGGACTTTGGACTACAAATCCACTTCTGCATACCTATAATACCGTACTCATTATGCACTAAACGTTTGTCACAGGACCTTTGAGAGACTATAGAACCACCTTTTGCATGTGTTCTACAGCATCAAAAGTAACATCCAAGAGGAATTAGAAACACGGAGGAACACACATACAGAAATCATGGAACAGAAATGACAAATCCTGGCACCTTGAACAACTACTCCTGTCAAAAAGCATGTAATTGTGTCCTCAACCTTTCGGATTACAAACCCAACAAAGTGGAACATTCTGTGCTTTCTAGGGGAATCTCGTTTTGTCCTACTAAAGCTCTGGATAAAATTGAACTGTGCAGCGACATGGAGGATTACTTTAGGAGACTACACCTAAGGGAGTTTTACAGTGACAAAGAGAATTCCGAACCCAACTGAGCCGAAAGAAGAAGGATCCTGACAACTAAGAAATGGTCAAACTGGACACCTGCATCTTAACACAACTCTCATTTGGATAAATATTTAGACACTTTCCGACATTTGGTAAAATCCACTATTTTACATACACACAAGAGTCAAACATCCAACGTCAATTCCCAAGAGAGAAAGGCCATACAGTCTTTGAAAACCAACAAAAGAATCATCATTAAACCTGCAGACAAGGGTGGTGCAATAGTCATGATGAACAAATCTGACTACCTGAAGGAAGCAAACAGACAACTGATGGACACACGGTACTACAAGAAATTGGAGTCTGACCCCACACAGGACTATCACAAGGAATTAAACAGGCTGGTTTCTTATCTACCTGACATATCCTTAAGAGCTGATGACCTAATACAAGAAAGTCCAAGAACAAGCACATTGTACATGCTTCCAAAAATTCAGAAATCAGGAAATCCAGGAAGACCAATCATTTCATGTGTGGGCACTCTCACCGAACAAATTTCTGGGTGGGTAGAGAGTGTTCTCAAACCCCTGGTAAACGAGACACCCAGCTACATACAGGACACAACTAACCTATTGAATAAACTGTCAGCAATAAGTCCTCTATCAGAAGGAACCATCCTTGCCACCATGGATGTGAAATCTCTGTACAGCAACATACCACACCAGGATGGATTAAATGCCTGCAAAACCTTCCTGGAAAATACAGGGATTGATGCTGACTCTGTGGTGAAGCTTATAAAATTCATTCTAACGCACATCTACTTTACATTTGACAACACCATATAATTACAGGAGACTGGCACAGCAATGGGAAGCAAAATGACACCACAGTATGCAAATCGTTTCATGGCCAAGCTTATTCTCTTGCCCTATCAGGCCTTTGGTCTACTACAGCTATATTGATGATATTTTAATCATCTGGACAGAGTCTGAGCAACAGCTGAAGATGTTCCATGAACACTAATCAGTTCCATCCCACCATCAAATTAACACTTAACTACTCCTGCACTGAATTCAGCTTTCTGGACACTATCATTAAGTTACGGAACAATGAAATAGAGACATCCCTGTACCGGAGGCCAATTGACCGTCCAACATATCTCCGATAGGACAGTTTTCATCCAAAACACATGAAAAACTCTATTGTGTACAGGCATGCCATCAGATACAATCGGATATGTTCCAGCCCTACCGATAGAGACAGGGCTGCCACTAGAAATTTTGGGGCCCCTGACTG